>OZ010598.1:89022519-89127519 GCA_963932145.1 Acanthosepion lycidas | reverse complement strand
TGAACTAACAACACTTTGGATCAAGTCACTGAATCTAACCAATGCTTTAACCACAAAACTTATTTTGCTAGCAAATTTGGATAATTTCAATTAATCCAGCATTAAAATTTTTCAAGTTGTAGAAAAATATACAATTTTTACATCATATGAAAGAAATAAATTCTGCATGAAGTGTACACAATAAAACTAATTTATATTGTTTTATTAGGAACATATTCTGAAATGAATAAAACTTTAACCATCGGCCTTAAACTTATTTTCACAAGTGTATGTCAAGATTCTTGACAAAATTCAAAGAAGCGTCTGTAATATAATCGGTCTTAACCTATCATCTTGATTTCAGTCACTTTCTAATGAACCCAGAACTTTCACCAATCGTGATGAACAATGTTCCTCAGAGAGGCCTTGTGCCTTCAGTGCCTATTGGGACTTGTACATACATTTATTTACCTGTATTTATACAGATGACACAGCCATCTACAACTGTCTTAGCAAGCATGACAGACAAATGTGCTTGAAAATAGTCTCCAGTCAGTTGTTAACTGTGGCAAGGAATGGCTTGTAAATTTTAAAACTTCCAAAAGAAACTACTTTTATTTAATCACCACAGACAAAATTTTCTTCCTGTTTTGAAGAGAACAACTCTGTGCACCTTCTTGGACTCATATTTTTGCTTTCCATCAATATGGCTGATGCTAATGTCCAGGAGAGTGACTCATTGCACCTTCTTGGGTTAACGTTTTTCACTGACATGAAGTGGAAAGATTATATTGAATCAATTGCTAGTTCTGCTGCTAGGAAATTTGGTTCACTGTGTTGTCCTAGACAATCTTTCTTATCAGAATCCATCTTGCACATTTATAAATCTACCATTTGCCCATGTATGAATATTGCTGTCATATCTGGTCTAGTGCTCCTGATATATATCTCAAGATTCTTGATAAAACTCAAAGAAGGGTCTGTAATGTAATTGGTCTTGACTCATCATCTTGATTTCAGTCACTTTCTCACAAACACAGAACTTTCACCAATTGCAATGAATGATGTTCCCTTAGAGGTGACTTGTGCCTTGAGTGTCTATTGTGACTTGTACATACAATCCTTTGTTAAAAATGAAAAAATGGTTGGTTTCCTGTACTGCTTCAACAGACTTCTCTTGCTATCCTGTACTTTTTCAAGAGCCAGATCAGACAGGAAATGGAAATATTGAACATATCAACAAAATACTTAACCACTTGTTCCAGAATGTGTGGTTTATATCCATATCGCATTAAAACACTAGTTCTTTTACCAGTTAAGCAAATTTGAGCCTGGTCAGTACCTAGATGGGTGACCACTTGAGAATACCAGATGCTGTAAGCTTGGATGTGCAAGTGGTGTAATGGATAATGGCTTGGAATTGGAAATTGGGTAGCTGAGTTCTAATTCCAGTTGGGTCTGTTATATTCATATAAGCACAAATACCCTTGGAAAATATATGAATCCACCTCTTCTCCCTCTAGCTACGAGATAATTAGTAGGACTTGTATCTGTAAATCATTATTATCTAAGAAAAATTCTTACAATCTAAAAATATTTTTTGGTTTTAAATAACCTGCAAAGGGTAGATAACCCATAAAAACAAATCAATCAATAAATCCAGAATCTGGTCAGAACTTTGATGACCTGGTCTGAGTAGAGGCCTTTTGAAACCTGTGGACATTCTGACGATGACGTATTGTGTTTGTTCAAGTTTTAACATACAAATGAAAAATATGTGAAAATGGTCAGTGTGATTGTGGTAGTGGTGAAGACAAGAACTTTTCCCTCCAAGAAATGATGTCTACTACTATGCTGCCTCTATAATAAAGTGAATAAAACAGAAACCTGAAGAACATTGTTTGTTATTGATGCAGTCTGTGATGAAGCATTGGGGCCCCTACTGAGAAATTGCCAATAGACCACAAGAATCGAGAAACAACACATTTTTGCCTCGTGATTATTCTAATTGAACCATATTCCAGCAATGAACAATATATGACAATTGAAACTCATTTTTCAGATGCCGTAGCCGTATTGGATACACAGGAGCACGTCAGGGAATCAAATTGGGTTATGGATGTCGCATAAAAGGAATAGTAATCCATGAAGTTTTACACAGTCTTGGATTCTACCATGAACACAGTCGACCTGATAGAGACAAGTTTGTCAAAATTATTATGGATAATATTAAAGAAGGTGAGTATCTGATGATTTAATTTTCCAGTAACAGTGAAAACATATTTTACTGCTTATTTAAAATTATACTTAGTAATTTGTGCATTATCATCCTCATAGTCATAATTTTGCCCAAAGCAAGGTGGGGCCTGTAACCGACAGAAAATCTCAGTTTATCCCTCCACATATGCCTGTCAACTGTGAAATGTCATAATGATTTGTAGCGAGGTTTTACAAGGTCAGATTCTCTTCCTAATGCCCAACTCGGGCACACTCATGGTAGTCCAAGTGTGCCAAGTATTTTTATCAAGACACCATCTCTAGGAAGGTTGCCATTTAAGGCATGAAACCACATCCTAACCTATATATATAAATCAAAATATATATATATATATATATATATATATATATATACATATATAATATTAGTGGTTAATATATATACATATATATATATATATATATATATATATATATATATATATATATATATACACATAAATTTCCAAGAGGATAGAATCCAGATCCAGGTAGAACTCAATGTCCAGAACAGAGTAAGAATATAATATAAAAGCTCAAACACTAATATTCCATGGTTATAATTTATTACATTGGAATCGTAATCACAATCCAATTTATCAGACCTACATGATTCTAATTTAATAATTTATAACCATGGAATATTAGTTTTAGAGCCTTTTATATTATATATATATATATATATATATATATATATATACATACACAGGGTATATCAAAAAAACTTTTACAAACTTTGTGGGTGGGTTCCACAAATTCTGGATTGTCTCCAACAGCCTGTAGAATATCTTCTTTGTGGTCAGGTGTACAAACAGATTTTAGTCTTCCTCTATCCATGGTGCCATGGATCCTGTCTCAGCAATGCGATGATAAACAGCAGCAAAGGTTGGATGACTCAGCTCCCTTCAGTCTGGAAATGCATTCTGACACAGCCATGCAGCCTTGTGTCAATTATGCAAAAATCCTTATGGATTTATGCAAAAATCATATCTGCCTGCTCATGATATGAATATCCTGCCATTGTTAACCAAAACAATTAACTCACTACTATTGTTATGGACAATAACTGTAGCAGAAAATTTTAAAAGAAAAGAATAAAAAAAAACAACTTACTGTCTAGAACATTTGCCACTTCATAGTGGATGGATTCTCTACGGGGTCGAATACACAAACAAGGAACAACAACCAACAGTAATGAACAACAAACACTATTATCTGTCAAAATTTCTGAGATACGGTTTTCTCTTTTCCTTTTTCTCTCTTTCTCTTGTTTCATATTTCTCTTTGTTCTTTCTACTTTCAGTTCAGTTTGATCACACGAGCAGCTGTATCTTAAGATCTATCCTCCTTTCTTCACTTTTATGAGTTGTGTCTCAAAGGGAGATTTCTCTGCTTGTTCCCACAAACAATGAGAAATCTCAGGTTAAGCTGCTAGGACAGGCCACATGCTTTCTGCAGGAAAGGCTGTGGGTAGTACTTTGAGCTGGGCCTTGAAGGTAGCAGCCGCTGAAAAGGAAAAGTGGAAAAGAGGTCGAATAGGGCTCAGTCAGCATTTTTATGAGTTCTGGGACTTCCAGTTGTTCCCTGCTGATTACTTCCATTACTGCTACTGCTGAAAGTAAGGAAGCCCCCACATGCCACAAGAGCTAAAAAGCAAGATAGTTTCTATATGATTTGCCTAATTCAGTTATTTATTTACTATATAAGATTGAATAAGTATATCATGTGTGTGTCAGTAATTAATCTGAGAAATAAATGGCTAAATTTAATTCTAGAAAGTTCTTCAGTAAAAAAAAGCAAACAGACACACACATATAAAAGTAACAGCAAGCATGAACATAATAAGATGGATTGTCAAAAGGACCCTTTTTTGCACAATATTTCTTTTTTAATTACCTTCACTCCTCAGTGAAGTTTGTTGATTTAAAAAGCGATGATTAGAATTGTAATAAAGCACAAACATATGAAAGTGAATTTTATACATTTTCTTAACTTATCCTTACAATATTCCTTACAATTTTATACATTTTCTTAACTTATCCTTACAATATTCCTTACAATTTTATACATTTTCTTAACTTATCCTTACAATATTCCTTACAATTTTATACATTTTCTTAACTTATCCTTACAATATTCCTTACAATTTTATACATTTTCTTAACTTATCCTTACAATATTCCTTACAATTTTATACATTTTCTTAACTTATCCTTACAATATTCCTTACAATTTTATACATTTTCTTAACTTATCCTTACAATATTCCTTACAATTTTATACATTTTCTTAACTTATCCTTACAATATTCTTGAGAATTGGAAACAAAAATAAAAAATACTATTTATTTTGAATTCCTCTTTTGATATTATTTTCTACTTATGAGATATTTAAATTATTTTTTTCAGAAAATAGTTACTGCAATATTCACTAAAAAGAATTATTCTTACAATCCAAAAATAGGTATTGGCTTTAAATAACCCAAAAAGGGTTGATAAACCATAAAAAAATCAATCTCTAAAAAAAACAACTGCTTGTACTATTGATTGGGAGAAAATTAAAAATTTTGCAGTAAATTTTAAGCTTTTGCTCCTTAAACTGCCCTGCTGTATTTATATTGTTTTGGTGTAACTTTTGTCGTTTTTCTTTTTCTTCAGGAGATAAAGGAAATTTTGAGAAACTTTTACCACCAGTAATCAACACACAGAACCTTTCTTATGATTACAATTCAATAATGCATTATGGTCCTTCTACTTTTGCCATCGACAGAACAAAACCAACAATTGTGCCATTGAAAAAGGATGTTGATATTGGTCAGCGTATTGGCATGAGTCAGTTGGACATTATACAGTTGCAGAGATTCTATGGATGTCCTGAAAGGAAATTGGTACCTGTCATTACAAGTGAGTTTTCAGTCAATCATTCCATCTAAAATAATCAGGTAATGTTTGTGAAGAAAAAGTCTCTATAAATTAGGATATGCTAAAATGAACAAATTTTATAGATTCAAATTATAGTAAACACATAATTAGAACATATTCTGTTAATTAATCAATTTCAGACAAAATAAAAACCTCTTCTTATTGAAAATTATTAATAAGATTCAATATCCTTACTGAGTGGACACCAACTTAAAACGAAATTTAATCAACTTATAATTTATGGAGAATAATAAAAATTGCACAGCATTTAGAATAATATACAAAATTATTAATCTGCAAAGTTTCAGCTTTTAAGCATGTATAATTATTAAGTTTTTAAAAAAATTACATTCTTCAAGTAACAGATGTTAGAATAAAACTGTAAGGATACAGAAGGCGCTTATCTCCCTTTTGTGGAGAGAAGTCATGTGAGCTACATGACAGCTACTCGGTGACGTCACTCCACAGAGTGAAGAAAGCGACACTCAAATTCAATTTGTCTTACAGCAGCTAAACAGAATGGTTGCTTTCTTTAGCCAGGGCACCCTGTGACCAAAAGCAGAGGCTAAATCTGTCTCCCCCAGAAGCTTACAAGCACAGGGTGCCATTTCCCTTTGGGAATATATCTATTCCAGATACAACAAAAAACTCCAGCTTTCAGTCCTCAATTTGGGAAAACCCAAGACTCGCTATTTCCTGTACATGGAATATGTCCTCACCTGGGACATAAATTAATCTAGCCCATTTGAATCTGGAGTCCTAAGTATGGCTTCTCCAGACACAGGATTATCTCCATATTATATGTAAGACCCTTCCTTTTTGTTATTCCTTACACTATGCATTGCTATGTAGATATATGTGATATATTATTCTGCACATGGGACATGTATATATATCTGCATGTAGTTTTGTGTATTTCTTAGTATTATAAAACTCTCTGAGAACAAAGCCTGTTTTTCATTATTTTTCCATGCTGCTATTCCATCTGTGAGGTATGGTGTTGTTATATCATGTATATAATAAAGCCCATAATGGGGAAATTCAAATGGGGGAATATATCTTTCTTCCATAGAAACCTTCCATTAGATTGGTGACTCCGACATGATCTGAACATACAGCTGTTAAATATTTGTGCATGTTCTTGTTTTAATATTACATCTGTAGCCATTTATAAATAAAAGTCAGTATAAGAAGTAGCCAGTTTGAGTAATAGTTGGAGCAAAAATCTGTCATTGTTGTAGGAGAAGGTCATTAATTAATCTTCCTGTTTCTGGTCTTTTCCCTGTCATGCAATAACTATCCCCAGAAGAAGAAACTGATTAATACAAATATAAAATTTGTCACTTAGCTAATTGATATCACTGTCGGCATCCTGACTCAAGAGTTTTGTCGAGGGACCCTCCAGCAATCGTTTCATCTACTCATCAGGGAATCTATCTATCTATCTATCTATCTATCTATATATATATATATATATATATATATGTATATATATACATGCTAGCTTAAGAGCCACCCTATTAGTGGCTCTTGATTGGGCCTTCAGCTTGTTCAGGAGTTTGGGAGTCCCTAAGTCATTGTGTGTTTGTTGTATATATATATATATTCATAAGCTGTTAATGTTATTGTTACTCATCTCAAGTGGTAATAATGGTTACTTTCAAGCAATGGCATGTACATGAGGGGATTATTATTTTAGGTGAAGAGTAAATGCCCAGACCTACCTTCTTGACATCTTCTCCAGGATCCATGAATTTTTAATGGCAATGATAACAGTAATATTAGCTGTTTCCTTATCACAAAACATTTGGCATTCATCATGTCCAGTAGCTGTTATTGCTCTTTCCAGTATTGATTGGGGATTTCTTTCCTAACCTTTTATTTGAAGTAGTGTGGAATGTCAACATCTTGATTATGTCATTATATTCTCTTTGATCTCAATGTACTATCCATTTTAGTTGTTGCTGCTGTTTGTAGTCTTTGTGGTTTCTGTTATTTGATATAGTTCTTTGTGATTTTGTAGCACCAGACACACAGGTTTTACTTGCTCAAAGCCATTTTTAATCATTGATCTCAGATAGCAGTTGTAAACAGCTGACAGTTTAGATATTTCTGAACAGGTTTTGCACCATGCATGTCATCCATATGAAAGTCTGAAGATTTCAGGTTGATGTTTTGATTTTGTAGCAATTTGTGATATTGAGCAAAACAACTTCTAGCTCAGCCTATTCTATATTCAATTTCCTTATCTCCTATATTAAATTTGTTAAAACTGATCCATACCTGAGTGGGTTATTGTTATAGTTGAGGAGTAAGGTGTTTTACATGCCAAGGCCCACAATCTTCACATCCTCTCCAGGATCCATGAACTTTTAAGGATATGAATGGTTGGTTGACTTTGTTTAGTGGCATATCAACCTCTGTGAGTTATTTAATGCCAAAATTTAAATATTTTGTATGCATTTTTTTTTTTTAGATAATAATGATTTTAGTGATACAAATCTTACTAATTAACCAATAACTGGGGGAGAAGAGGTGGATTCATACCTTCCCCAAGGGTATTTGCTTGTAAGTGAATATAACAAACCCACCTGAATTGGAACCCAGCTTTCTGATTAACATTTCCATTAACAATTCATTACACCATCTATATATCCCAGCTTACAGCACCTAGTACTCTCAAGTGGTCGCTTATCTAGATAGTGACCATGCTTGACATTGTTTAACTTTGGTGATCATGTTGGAACCAGTGTTTGAGCATAATGTGGGCGGAAGTCTATTTTAATTTTATGAAAAAATGAAGTTATCAAATTATTGTAACCTAGGGAAGGTTACTGAATAGAATAATCACAAGAAGGTTGGTAATGAATGATAATACTTAGGACCCGAACAACACATATGAGATTTGTTAGCAGTGCGTAGAAGAAGTAGTCAGCTGCTAGAAGTGAGTCAAGTCCCTGTATAAAACAGAATAGGGTAGCTATTTCCTGAGACAAGACTCTGCCCTCAGACATAACTTTATCTGGGGATCCTCTCTGCCCAGAGGCAAAGAGTTTGGCTAGCACAGCTGGAGACGAATCTTCAAATGCAGACCAACATACAGTATTTACTACTGTATTTATGTGAATGGGGGCACACCCATTATTGTCTGTAGGTGTGCTATAACACAAATATTGATGAAAGACTAAAATACAATGTATAATTGATTATTGATAGAAGATCAGCTGTGAATTATTGATTTGGAATTAATATGTTTTGGTTGATTTGGAAAACATATTAATCTGTAATAATTTTGAATTATGGGTATCAAAGATCAATTTTTGAAATTGTGTATGAAATTGAAAAAAAATGTTTTCTTTTACAGCTAATCCTGTTTCTGTCAACTGTACATTTGAGGCTGGTTATTGTGGTTGGAAACATCTATTTATGGAACCACCTGCAAAGATAAATACTTGGTTACGTTGGTCTGGAGGAACATACACAGATGGCACTGGACCAAAAAATGACCACACTATTGGAACATTTGAAGGTAATGCAAACCACTGGTTATTCAAAAATTTTATGTCTAGTAAAATTAAAAATTTCTAATATTTGCATATGACATTATGGTATGTTGGAATGAGCAAACAATCAAACTGTGGCAATCAAAGGAGATAAAAGGTTTTGATTTATCTAAACCATGTCTTATCTCCATTTGTTGTTTTGTCCCTTTCAATTTTTGTTCATGTTAATGGTAAGGCTGCAATGACAGCCAGACCATGAGGATTGAAGAAGGATGGTCCTCACTAAGACCTACAGAGTTCACTCAATCAAAACATTTTCAACTATTGATCTATGAAAGTGGTTGTATACAGCTGACAGTTCAGATATTTCTGAACAAATTGGCTGGCATGAATAACATCCATATGTATGAAAGTGTATTGTAGATGTGTGTGTGTTTGTTGTAGATTAGGACTCAGCATACTTCCTTCTTTTCCCTACTACTGTGACAATGGATTGTTCCTACTTATAAATATGACAAGTAGTCACATTAGAGTAGGATTTGAGTAGTATTTGATTTACTCAAATATTTGGTTCTATGTATGAGTATTTAATAAACCTCGTCTTTTTCTTTCCTATATCTAGTCTTCTGTTCCTTCATTATTCTCTCTCCATGGCCTTCCTAATTCTAGGCTCTTTTTTTAACAAAGACAACATTACAACAATGTTCATATATAAACAATTAATGTCAAAGCAATAAAAACTTGGGTTTCTATTATGAACCATTTTTCTTTTATTTTTATAGTAACTGTAGGGAAACAAAGTTCTCAATATCTTTTGAGTATGTCCATTTTCTTCTGGTACAGATGCAAGTTAGGGTAAGTAATGATAAGGACATTAAAGAAACAGAGCTTGGTTAAATTTAAGAAGATTGTATAAATGAAATGTTGCTTCCTTAATGTACTTAATATATAAGTTCTTCACACTACTATGAGGGTGGGCTGAAATGTTCATAGGCTGATTATGATGGAGTGATGCTAGAGCAGTGAAATCTTGCATGCATTAATTTCAATTCTTCTTACTAATAACTGCGTTGTTTCTTTCCAGGTACGAGTGTGGGTTAAAAAGTTCATAGGCTGACTATGAAGGAATGATGCTAGAGCAGTGAAATCTTGCATGCATTAATTTCAACTCTTCTTATCAATAACTGTATTGTTTTGTACAGGTACGTGGATGGGCTGAAAAGTTCATAGGCTGACTATGATGGAGTGTGCTAGAATTGTGAAATCTTACCTCCATTAATTTCAACTCTTCCTAATAATAACTGTATTGTTTATTTCCAGGTAAACTGATATCTGACTGTCCAAAGAAGATTGTTCATCCTGTTGCTCCCCAAAATAATCAACAGCAGATATGATATATATATATATATATATATATATATATATATATATATATATATATACACACACAAGTTTGATTAACGATTAAAAAATATTCTTTGTTAAGGAATTTTTAATATAAAATAAAATCTCTCAACATTCCAGAACAACAGACATCTGAAGAATGCTGGGGATTATGCAATCAAAAGTAACAAATGACCAAAGACAAAATAATTTGTTTGCACAAACCACTTACTGTATATCTTTATTGTTTGGACATTATTCCTAGTGGACACCTGTATTTGAGTAGACACTCTGTTTATTTATTAAACTGTTTATTTATTTATTTTTGTCTACTGAACTGAATGCTTGACAAATTTTATTAGAGAAACATTTATGCTCTCTGAAAGTATTTAAAAACTCTGCCCAGATGGATTCTGGGAAGAGGATCTACTGTTAGATCCAACACACAAATTGAGCTACAAGGAACCAGCCAATCAGGTAACGCTGAAATTGTACTATAATAGCGTGCGGTTTTGGGGTTAAAATGAACAGTTGGTTTACCTGCACCAAGAAGATTAATGATAGTGATTATGCCAAGGAAACATACAGGTAATTTTAACAAAATAAAATAGGGGGTTAATTTATGAATTTACATACTTGAAGTCATGCCAGTAGCTAGTTTCAGGAAAATAAATCAGAAATTTTTAAAGTCTGTAGTTTTAACAAATTGTCATGATGAGGAAATATTCATACAAGAGTTTAAATGATCTGACACAAAATAATATTAAAAAATGTTTAAAATAAAGGTAAGATAGTTCTTTACTAACTGAAGGAGTATGTTCTGCATACATTCAAAAGTTGACAGAGATAGTTTGAAATACTTAGCTTTCTTGGATTGTTGAAATAAAGTTCTTTGAAGTACCAAATTTGGTTAAGGCCAGTAATATAATGTGCAAGTAATTTGACACTGGTGAAAATCTGAATGCTGGATATGTGAACAAAAATGAAACCTTTCACATAACTTCAGACATGCTTCTCTTATTAATTTTCATTTTTTTTGCCTCATTTTATATAAAAAAGAATTTCACATAGGCTCACTATTTTCTTTCTTTCTTTTTCTTGGCTCAACAGCTAATTTCTGTGAAGATAAGTTTTTCATTAGTACAAATAAAATTTCACATAGGCTTTTGAATTTATTTCCTTTTCTTTTCAACTTACTGGCCAACCTCAGCTCACCAAGATTTGAACGAGTGGGTAAAGGGAGCTATTATTATTTCATTCTCACCACAATACATTTAAGTGAAATTTTTCCTGTCATAGATCTCCCAAAATTTTTCATATCTGTATAGTTTCATATACAAATGTGAACAAAGTCAATTTTTTCTAAAGAAAATAATGGATTTTTATTAATCTGACAAATAGCTTTATTTCAAATATCTGATGTCTATTTTCTAGTGAATGATAAATCATGGTCAATTATTTTATCTTTTCAGGTCATTATCTCTATTCAGATTCTTCAGACCGATTTTTATCTATTGCAAAGATTCAAACACCAGAATTAATTGCTGGTGACTACTGCCTGACCTTTTGGTATCATATGTATGGCAAAGATATGGGCAGCCTGAGGGTGAATTTAGTCGAGGGGAAACAGAAGAGAGATCTTATGATTATCTCTGGGGACCAAGGAAATAAATGGCAACAGATGAAAATTTCCATAACAGCTACTTCAAATTCAACAGTAAGTGGTTTCTTAATCATAAGGAAGTAGGGTTAAATTATCTTTAGTTATATTCATCTAGGGCAGTATTAATTTATTCTTTTTATTATAAGATTATATTGTATATTTATTATTTCTATTATTATACACCAAGCAAGGCAATAAAACCACTAAGATGCAGTGGGGTTACAGTGTGTGAAAGTATATGAGAAAAAGAAAAACATTATTAAGGAAGGAGAAAAATAAAAGAACAGGAATTAAGAAAATAAGATAATAATTGGTATTGCATTTAAAATTTTGAAAATCAAAGTTGACTGTAAAGTAAGAAGACAGAAGAGAGTTCCACAAGTGAGAAGTGTAAGAGAAGAAACTGTTAGCATAGAACTTACAGTTACACCTAGCCATTTCAACTGTTAGATGATGCAACCTTGCCGCCAATCTAGTACTGTGCTGAATTTTGAATCAAACCCTTTATTTCGTCCACCGGAGTAGATCGTTCTAGTTCCACGTGCCATGTCTCTTCCAGATGTCTCAGTTATTTCCTTTTAATTCAACTCACCAAGTTTGGAGGATCCAGTGTATAAAGACATTGCTTAGATTCAGTGACTAGACCCAGTGGATGAAGAGGTTGGTTAGATTCAGTGACTAGACCCAAAGAGTTGTGAGTTCAATACCAGGCCGCAGCAGTGGTGAATCAAAACTTGGAGAGTTGAGTAAAAGGGAAATAACTGAAACATCTGGAAGTGGCATGGCATGTGGAACTAGAACAATCGATGCTGGTGGACGAAATAAAGGGTTTGATTCGGTTTGAAATTCCAATCACCCGAAGAAGGCTGGAGTGTAAAATGGCTGAAACATTGTGAATATGGCAATGATGATGAGGATAACAGTCTGAATAATGTAAATAATGTAAGTAATCATAATACCTTATCTCAGAGATATAGAGGCTGAAACGTTGTGAGTATGACAATGATGATGAGGATGGCAGTCCAAATAATGTAAATAATGTAAGTAATCATAATACCTCATCTCAGAGATATAGAGGCTGAAACGTTGTGAATATGGCAATGAAGATGAGGATAACAGTCTGAATAATGTCAATAATGTAAATAATGTAAGAAATCAAAATACCTCATCTCTGATATAGAAAGATAAAATGTGTCATGTGAAACTTAATAACAAAAGTGATGAAAATATAAATGAATAGAAAAAGAAAGTAAATGTAATTGGTTCGACTATATACCCAAACAGATATTAAAAAAAAAAAAATTAAAAGTTTAAAATTTCAGCATCCCTTCTTCTTTGCTTTGTGCACATGTGTAGTTACATCAACAGTAACATCACTTTAATCCAATGAAGTCCTAAAGGTTGAAATGTGTTGCACAACAATTTTTTTCCACTTTGTCATTAATTTTCCTCACATTGTTCTGCTATATAAAAAATTATATATCATTTTCACCCATATATTTGAATATATTTTGTAAATAAATAATTTTAAAATATCTGTTTCTAAAACAACAACAACAATAATAATAACTATTGAGAAATTGTCCAAATAAAAGGACCTAGAGATCAAGATTAACAGGATATGGGGAATGAAGACTTGGACTGTAACAGTGTCCCAGGTAAGATCAACATACAAATTGTTCAGAAGCGTGACCAACTCGGAACATGCCATACACTAAAAAAGTGCTATCAATTAAATGATAATTCTTCTATAGGGCCTAAGGACCATAGTTTGGATCCAGCTCTGCAGGATACAAAGCAGGAAACATAGCATACTCAAATAATAATAATAATAATAATAATAATAATAATAATGATAATAATAATAAATAGAGGTGCCAAGACATGGCAGTGCAAATCAGAGAAATATATCAAGTAACAGCTGAATTAATCCCTTTTGTGCTTGGCACATTTGGGACTATTTCCAGGACTATTTCTGTTAGACAGGATGCCTTGGGGATACCTGACAACACTGAGACTGCAGAGCTGGCAGTGCTGCTTTCAACAGTTCATGAGCCGAGGAATGTAATGTGTCTCTAAGCTGCGGGTAGAAGCTGAGATATGAGATATCTATTGTAAGGTATGGCACGTGTATTGAGATTGGGGGAAACACCTAACTGATTGCTCTCCCAACAACTAGGTTGGTTGTAGGTAGACAGGAGAAAAGAGATGGGATGTAACAAAAATAACAGTCTTGGAAATTATAACAACTTGAGCAACAAAAATGCTAATGGGACTGACTTCACAAGACACCGTGTCTTGCCCTCTGCTTTTATTTTTTACAAAGACCCAGATCTTGACCAATTGCAGAGAGGCCTGTATCTAGACATGGCAAGCTGTTAAGGAGTAAAACCTGGATGTAACTGGTGTTGGCAAACATGTCAGCATGTGATCTGAGGCCTCTTCTGCATCTGTACCAACGTGCATTCACCATAATATCATGATCAATGGCAGTAATATTTTTTTTAAATGTATTGCTGGTATTTTTACTATAAAAATCTATTTTTATACTTTCATAGTGTTTTGATCACTATTTGTCCATAGTTGGTATTTTAACTGGTGCTACCACCCCAGGTCAGTATGTACCTGGGAACAACAGCAATGAAGAGGTGATTCCACATTAATCATAACCTTTTGACCAGAGGCCTTGTTGCTGAATATAGTCATACCCAGGATGAAGTAATTAAGTAATATGTAAAGGAGTAAGTAAGATGTAAGTAATAATAGTATTGAAGTTATTTTCTATTCCTTTTTATTTTTACAGATTGAATTTGAAAGTGTCATTGGTCATTCTAAAAGAAGCGATATCTGCATTGATGATGTTTTGTTTTTGAATGGGAAATGCTGAGATCCAAATGTAAGTTAAAAAATAAAGCAATAAATAATTTCCAACATCAGCATTTTTTTAATTCTTTTTTTTCAATTTTTTTTATCCCTGAAGACAAATGCCGCAGTTCTCCTACATCATCTCGAAAATGCTGCTAAATGATGTTATGTCAATGCCTCTAAAACTGAATTTATAAGCTTCAATCAATACAAACTGTCTCAGGTGAATCAATAAAATCTGTTGAATCTTTTATATACCTAAGAAGTGAGATGAATTCTACTAAAAAAGGATGTGAAAATCTGCATAGCTAAAGCCTGGGCTGCCTTGACTATAATTATAATCTGGAAATCTGATCTACCAGAGAAACTGAAGCAGAGATTTTATCAAGCCACTATAAAGGTGGTGTTAATGTATGGTGCCACTGTAAAAGAGTCTAGAGCAGAGTAGATTATTTGTAAATCCTTGTCTTGCTCACCAGCATTGTCTTGCAAAGTGCATTCTACATTTACATAAGATTGTAGAAATATCAGATGGGTCCATAGAGCTGTGATTTAGTTGGATGTTGTCTCCAAGACATGTCAAGTATAGCTCTCAACATCTGAGTGTATGTTCCATCAAGCTTAGACCCGAGGCTTTTAGTTAATATCCAAACAATGGCACCATACTTTAAAACCACCTCTACAGCAGCTCAAAATGGATCATTCATGATTCTATTAAGCCTACCATTAGTCCTGCATTGAGGTCGGAAGGTCATTAGGGTGGCATTAGGTGTCATAAAATAACTGGTCAATGTAGGTAGTTGCTGGGTGACCAATCTGTCTTGTTCCATGGCTACGTGTCGAGAGCAGTAGATCACTGGTGAGTTCTTGTTTTGCTCACCTGCAGTGTCCTGCAAAGCATATTCTGCATTCACGTAAGACTGTAGAAATATCAGGGATGAGTCCATTAAGCTGTGATTTAGTTAGGTGTTGTCTGCAAGAGATGTTAAGTATAAATTTCAGTATCTGAGTGTAGGTTCCATCAAGCTTAGACTCTAGAGTTCAAGGAGTGCTACCATTCATTAACATTGCTTCTACAGCAGTGACAATAAATATTAATAGTTACTAATTTTCATATAGTAAAACTTTGGTTCCAATATTGCTTTGTGATATGATAACCAGAACATGTAAATAATAAAGAAATCTTAAACTATAAGAAGACAGAGTGCATGGTTGTTAGTAAGAGAATGATCCCGAAATGCAATTTGAAGGTCAGGAACACTAGAATCAAGCAGACGGGGAAGTTTAAATACCTGGGAAGCATTTTGACAGAGGACGGTAAGTGTGACACTGAGATCCGTAGATGTATTGGGATGGCCAACGATGTATTCCAAAAGCTGGGCAGAGTACTGTGAGACAGGGGGATATCTTTGGTAACAAAGAAAAGAATACTGAACTGTTATGTGACATCTGTTCTTCTTTATGGCATCGAATGTTGGACGATTTCCTCAAAGATGGAAGAGAGACTTGAGGTGACAGAAATGTGGTTTAACAGAAGAATCCTAAGGATATCATGGACTGAGCATGTGGGCAATGACGAGATCTTAGAGAGGTTACAAACAAGGAGGAGGCTTATACCTAATATCAGAAAGAGGCAGCTGAAGTTTCTGGGACACATAATGAAGAAGGAGGGCCTGGAGAATTTGATATTCATGGGTGGAATAGAGGGAAAGAGAGATAAGGGAAAACAGCACGTGACATACCTGGAGGACTTGAGCAGGTGGATGACAGAATGTGGTCTTGGGGAGGAAGCAGAGGGAAGGAACTTGTTGCGAGCTGCAAAGGGTAGATGGAGGTGGAGAGCCATGATCGCCTACGTCCTGAAAGGACATAGCACATAAAAAGAAAAGAAAGAAAGCAAAATAGAATCAACAAGAAAACATATTCTGAAAAAGACAAATATTTGGCATTCATTGACCGAGTAGCATGTGATACTTTCAGTTGAAAATTATAAAATCTTTCTCTGAAAATAATTTTTCAGGAAAATAGGTTTTTCAAGTGCAGTAGCTTTTATATTAGAACGTAGATCATCATTAAGAGCTACAGGTTAATTTGCTCAAAGCCAAAGAGGGATGATGAAGGGGCAAAAAGAATAAGAAAAGACAGGAACTTGCGAAGAGTCATAAGCGAGTGGATGACAGAACATGGTCTGGAGGAGGAAGCAGAGGGAAGGAACTTGTTGAGAGCTGCAAGGGATAGAGGGAAGTGGAGAGCCATGATCGCCTATGTCCTGAAAGGATATGGCATATAAAAAAAAAGAAATTACAGTGTAACAAGGAACTGTTCCTGTTCAAACATTTAATTGCATGCAATGACTAGATGATGAACTGGTGAAACTACTAATTGGATAATAATTATTAAAATTCTCAGAAGAGTAGATTGAATCATTGAGAGAATGATGGAAAAAGAAACAAATTAATAATTGTTTTAAACAATAAATTGAATTTAAGAATAGTTCCAAAGAGAATTGAATCTAGAATTAGTCAAGATTCAGTAAAATTGAGAAAAACCAAATTTCCTGAAACCATTCACTACCCACCAATAAGAAGAAGACATGATTAATGTGCTGTCCAGATTTTTTGTCCAGAGAAATTAAATTTGGTGTTTATTTACATTAATACTATCCTTGCAAAATGCTTATATCTTTACAGAAAAGAGTGACCCAAATTCTCTTAAAAAAAGGGGGTTTATGCCTAAAACAAACTTGGAGTTTGCTTATATTAATAGTACCTATTATCCTTAGAGAAAGAGAATGACTGATATTTTTTGAACAAAGGGAGCCATGTTTTTTGTAAAAGATACTATAAGATTAAAGCAGCTGGAAGTGGAGAAATTAGAGATATCAATGCCAAATTTTAGGAGGATGTTTATATAAACAATGACCCACAGAACCCCAAGACATACAAAGAGATATGGACCTAGGACAGAGTTGTCAGGTATTTGCTGCAAGTTATGTCAATGGCC
Source organism: Acanthosepion lycidas (assembly GCA_963932145.1). Classification (NCBI taxonomy): domain Eukaryota; kingdom Metazoa; phylum Mollusca; class Cephalopoda; order Sepiida; family Sepiidae; genus Acanthosepion; species Acanthosepion lycidas. The sequence goes on along the minus strand of OZ010598.1, from coordinate 89,109,946 downwards.
ATTGGTTCACAAGAACACAACCACATTTTCAAGGCTGGAGTGAATACATCCAGGAGAAGTAATTGAAGGATGACAGGTAGTCTTGCTCTTACCAACATATAGTAATTTCTGCTATATTTTCCAGGCATCAGCTAGCAAAGTGTAGACTTAGTTCTACTATAAATAACAGGCATTTTATTCACCAGTTTGTGTCAATAAAACTGTTGTTCGTGTTATCAACAGGGTTTGTCATTTTATTGAAAGATTTCTTATTCCAGTCTTGATTCCTGATGTTGCCCAGGATGTAAAGACAAAAGTTACCATGGCTGTAGATAGGAATTGCACAATCTTTTCTGTGGTACACAACATACATATTGGTTGACCCAGTATTGTTAGATTTGGGGAAACCCGAGTCATTCCTATTGAGACAACATACTGGCCCCAGCTAAGGTGGGGAAACAAGCTGGTTGACCCATAAGGTCAGTGTTACTCAACAAAACTAGTGGGGATAGCTACTGAGGAAGAAGATGAGAAGAGAGTCAAGAAGGGGCTGAGGGTTACATATGTCACTGTATGCAAAATCTTGTACACATGTAATATTGAAATATCTGGGGTGGTGGAGAATCTTGACCTAAAATGTATTGATCAAATTTAGCACTGAGTAAACTTTGATCAAAATCAAGCTTCTTCATATTGGATAGCAAAGGGTATAGTTGACTTTCATGGCAAGATATATGACTGTTAAGTAACCAAAACTTTTTTTTTGTTTATGAGGGAAAAATGTTAAGTGAAAGTTTGTTTTTGACATGAAATTTATTGAAAAGAAAAATTTTGTTAGAAGCAAAGAAAAGAGTACTGAACTGTTATGTAATATCAGTCTTCTTATATGGCAGTGAATACTGAACAATCTCCTTGCAGATGACGAAGAGACTAGAAGCAATAGAAAATGCTGGGACAAGGTTTTATGGAGAATGCAAATGAAAAGAACGCTTATCCTTAACATCAGGAAGAGATAGTTGAAATTTCTAGTGCACATAATGAGGAAGAAAGCCTTAGAAAATTTGTAACTCATAAGCAAGAGGAACAGAGGAAAACAGCACATAACCTGCTTGGTAAGCTTGAGAAAATAGGTAGTGGAACAGGATTTGAGAGAGATAAGAAAAAGGAAAAATTTATTAAGAGCTAAAAAGGATAGGAAATTGTGGAGAGTCATGACTGTCAATGCCCTGAAATGATATTGCATATACAAGAAGAACAAGCTTGAGAAAATGGGTGGCAAATCAAGGTTTAGAAGAGATAACAAAAAGAGAAAATTTATTAAAAGCTACAAAGAACAGGAGATTGTGGAGAGCTGTGATTGCTAGCATCCTGAAGGGATATGGCACAGAGAAGAAGAAGAAAGATTTTGAGTAAATGGATGATGGAACTAGGTTTAGGAGAGATAACAAAAAGACAAAATTTATTAAGAGCTACAAAGGACACAAAATTATGCAGAGCTTGGTGAGGAAGATGTAAATGTTACTTAGCTTGGTGAGAAAGAGTGTAATTGTCATGAAGCTTGGTGAGAATGATGTGTGAATGAGTAAGGGAATCTCTTTGAAGTCATGCATGTAATAAACTGTTGTCATATATTGCTGTCACTATCTCCTTACTGTCTTGTTTGGTCTGGTGACTTTGCTTAAAGAGATCATGAAGCATGTTTATTATTGTCAATGGGAATGTGACTCATTGTTGAAAAATGTTAAATATTTATTTTTCAAAAGACTAATTCATTAACAGAAGTATGTGTGGATCCTCTGACTCAGAAACCATTTTTTTGTCATTTGAGGATTGACTGACGATGTTTATTTCTGTCTTTGCTCTGCAAGTTTACTTACCCAACAATCTTCATATCTTTTCATCACCTGTCACATTTTAATTAAAAAAAAAAGAACACTTAAATATTGCCAAATAGTCTTTTTTTATGTGGAAGCAGGAAAATTGTGATCAGAAATAATAATTTTTATCAAAATATTTTTCATATTACTATATATAAAGCAGTCCAGATCATGAATATTTAAAAAGAAATATTTATTAAATTTGATAAAAGTTAATAGAGGGTCCAGATTGCTTTGTAAATTCATCGTAAATTGGTCCAATTATAGAAGCACTAAAAACTATGTTCATAGTTCTTAAAATATAAAAATAATTTCTTTTTTTAAATTAATAAGCTGGACTGCTTAATTGATAGTCATATATGAAAAATGAACTCCAGATTACAAATTTCAGAATTAAATTTTTTTTTTACATTTTAAGAAATCACATTGTATAAACATATTTGTTTTGGCTTCCATAGGAAGGATCAATATACTAGCAATTTATAGAGCAAACTGGATTGTTGAGGAGGGTAGCTAAATGCCCAGCAAGATTAAAAGCAAGACCAGTCAAAGGGCTGATGAACCTTGTCAGGTCAATGATCATCTAGCATAAGTGGGTAGAACTGGGTTCCATAGCCAAGGATGCAGCCTGCGCACAGTGATGTCACGTCATTATAAGGTGGAGAGTTTGCTAGACTGAAGTCAAAGGCCAGTGTAGAGGATTTCTCTGATTGAATCAATAGCCACAAGTCCATGACCAAAGCAAGTTGGAGAACATCAGTTGTGGTTTGATCTGGAGAGAGATGGACTTTGTCAGGTCTGCTTGCCTAAGACACACTATGCATTAATAAACACTGCTCTGGCTTTCAACTGAGATATGTGGAGGGAATTCGTCAGGTGTTCATCTTATGACCACATCCGGTTATGGGACTGATGATTATGGTGATGGTGATGGAGGAGATGTTGATTTTGATGATGCTGGTGGTGGTGGTGACGATGATGATGGTGGTGACAGTGGTTGTGGTGAAGATGATGATGATGATGATGATGGTAGTGATAGTGGTGTTGGTGGTGATGACGATGATTATGATTTGATAATATTTTTTAATATCTTTCTAGAAAATAAATGTGTGTTATCAGCATATGGTTTATATTTTGATTAGAATAAAATTTATTTATCACTTATCTCTTATGAATTTAAGACAAAACATTTATCTTATTCACTTTCAAAATTCTTCTTTTATTCTATTTTCTTCTTATCTTGGACTTATATTGAACTAAATATCTATAAAGCAACATGACATTATAGCAATATATAAAGAGAAAGTAAGTGTTCATTTGAACAGACGAGTTAAATATGACAGGGACTATAGTAGCAGCTTTTTTCTGGGGACTGCTCATATCTGGGGTCTTGGCGCAGGAGGTACTGAACTCAAATTTTATATTTATTGCTTTGAAGTGAAATGAAAACTTTTCTTTAAAATCATGAAAGTGTTCTTTTTTGTTCTGATTAGATTCCTTGGCATTCATCATTTAGAGTATAACACAACTTCATAGGCAGGATGTTTTCTTGTATTTTAAGCAAGATTATTAAATTGATTAAACTTATAGATTATACACTGATTTAATTAGACAAATGCCCACATCTTCTTTGCTATGGTCATAATGCTTCAATCGTTGTACGCTCTGATGTTCTTCAGGTGACTGTTGTAGATGGTAAACTTCCAGAAATTTCAAACTAAATTCTTTATTCATTCCACTTTCTGTATTTGTGTTTGTCACATGTCTTCCCTATTGAACAAGTGTATATATATGATATTTTATGTTACTTGATTTGACAGTCAGGAGTTGGGTAGTACAAAAAGTTATATTTACTTTTGTTTACTGGAAGAAACAATTTATATCATAAAAATGAATTAACAAGGAAGGATTAACTGATGATTTTGTAGTTACAGATATAAAAACCTACAATTATTTATATAGAATTATTTTCAGATATAATTAGTTAAATGTCAAATCACACTGACACTTTAACTTTGTATATATATATATATATATAAATAGACACAAAAGGAAAACTTATCTTAGCCAACATGTTTCGCCCTCTGATAGGTAAATGTCATTTGTCTTGGTAAATTTCATCAGTGGATAAAACAAGTCAGCTAAAATAAATTTTCCTTTTTGTCTTATATATATATATATATATATATATATATATATATATATATATATATATATATATATATATATATTACTATTTATTTCTCTATATGTGTATAAATATTAATATCTACTTAACAATCTGTCTTTCCATATATATATATGTGCTTGTAAATATTATTATCTATCTATCTATCTATCTATCTATCTATCTATCTATCTATCTCTCTCTCTCTCTCTCTATATATATATATATATATATATATATATATATATATAAGTGAAAAATGTGTGTATATAAATATAAATAAATATATATATATGTATAATTATTTATATATTATATGCGCAGTACTTATTAGAACGCGCTCAATATCAGAGATAGAGCTAACATATATGGTTGGATAGATGTGAGCTTGTGACCCTGGGTTTCATGCTTTAGCGATCGTCAGACAAACTGATTAATTTAAAAAAAAAAAATCTACATAAAACCAAAATTTAAAAAAAAATTAATCAGTTTGTCTGACGATCGCTAAAGTGTGAAACCCAGGGTCACAAGCTCACATCTATCCAACCATATATATATATATATATATATATATATATATATATATATATATATATATATATATATATATACCAGCCAAATAACCTGCACCTTGCTCTGTGTCACACATTTTTTGTAAGAGAATGATGATTGATTTTAAATCATTGTTATAATTTGTGGAGAAAAAGGATGCATTTCAATATTACGCAATGATCTTGCCAGTATGACCTACATCTTCTGGCTTTCTCCTTCTATATTTTGGATAGGAGTCATTCCCTTGTTCAAATTTAAATTAAAGGGGAAAGATTTTCAGTGTGTGTGTGCAAAAACAGCTTGATTGATGCCATACTTATTGAATGAATTGATGAGCAGATTTCAGCTTTAATATGACAGTTGAATTGTCACAACAAATATGTATTGTAAGGCATTACTCCCTGATTAGGGATTGCTTGCTCAACTTGATGCCTTGATGCTTATATTGTCTCATTTTGATCTTGCTGATATGACCTCCATCTTCTAACTTTCTCCTTCTGTATTTTGGATAGGAGTCATTCATTTGTTCAAATTTAAATTTAATTTAAATCAAAGGGAAAAATATTTCAGTGGGTGGGTTGTGCCTCTCCGGGGGATCCTTTTTGATCAAAATAAAATATACTTATCCAAGTACCCTAGGAGCCACTCCCTTGTTCAAATTTAAATTTGATTTAAATCAAAGGGAAAAAACAATTCAGTGGGAGGTTTGTGTCCCCAGGACTCCCTTTGATCAAAATGAGCTTGTAGATGTGAATTCCATCTTCTGGCTTTCTCCATCTATATTTTGGACAGGAGTCATTCCCTTGTCCAAATTTAATTTAAATCAAAGGGAAAAAAATTCAGTGGGGGTTTGGAATAGTTATGGAGGTCTATCTCCAAATCCCTAGAAGGACTTCAATAACAAACAGACAGAAACTATAACTTTATATATATATATATATATATGTGTGTGTGTGTGTATAAATATTACTAACTCTCTTTCTTTCCTTCTCTTTCTTTCTCTATATATAGAAAGATAGATAATGATAGGTATCTATTTCTCTCTCTCTCTCTCTCTCTCTCTCTCTCTATGTATATATATATATATATATATATATATATATGCATTGACAGCCCTAGGGTTGCTGGCATTCTAGGCAAGCTGAACTTTGACGCCCTTACAAGTATAATTTTAAAAAATTTTCACGAGGTAGAAAAACAAACGAGTTTATTACAATTAATACAGGCTAAAGAAAACATTCATTATTTAATAATCTGTCTCGAGTCACGGACGACTGCGTGTATGTTTTATTACCTTTAGTTTTGGAAGATCCAAAACACATGACATGGTAGCTTGATGGCGACCTTGGCCATGATGGTGCCCGAGTTGCCAGTACCCTGAGTACGCCCTGTATGTTTATATATATATCATTATTTATTTAAAAATATGATTCCATCGCTACATAAGAGTTCTCATGTTTCAAAACAAGAGCTGAAAATTTCAATATAATTATTTGAATTAAATTGAATTAAAGTACCAAGCTCTGTTCCATCTTCAAGAGAAATCTTTTTTGAATAACTAATTCATGAAATTTACCCGTTTTATAAGCATATTCATTATTAAAATTTATATATAATATACAGGGTGTTCAATAATTAGTGTTAAAATGTTTTTGTCCATCTTCTTTAAACAAAACAATTTGTAAATATTTTACAAAACGGAAGCAAATGTCTATAAACTTATTTGATACACAATCTATTCAATATGTCTTCCTTCTGCTGAAAATGTTTGGTGAATGACTCTCGTGAGGCATGGTTAAAATTTGGGGGTAGATTTTGTCTCATTCCTTCAAGAGTTTTGCCTTCAGAGACTCCAAACTGTGGTGGGTTGTAGCAGAAAATTTGTTTTCTAAGATACCCCAGATGCTGTAGTCAAGAGGATTCAGGTCTTGGGTTGATGGAACCTATTCTTTCGTCGAGATGAAGTGAGGAACATGGATTACCAACTACTCTTGTTTTGATCTCAAGAGAGCGTGCGGAAACTTGTTAGAATGATCAAACGTTGGTTTTTGAAATGTTTGTTTAGACCAAGGCAACAACAATGACTCAAGAATGTCCTTCACATAATTTTCTCTAAGAGTTTAACTTCTGGTTCCACAAAAATTGGAGGACTTTTTCCTCACAGCAGCCAACACTAGCATAATAGCTGTTCATTGTCTTCAAGTAACTGTCTGAAGTTCACTGTCTCCTGTTTTAAATCAAATCTGCTTGTTCTGGTTGTTAAAATGCTGTTAAATGTCAAATTTCTTCTCATCACCGAACACAAGGTTCTGAAGTATTCCTGCCTGAATGAACTCAAGGAAGACTTGGCATCTAGTTTGTTGTTTCTCTAGAGAGCTTGTAGATAACGCCAATTTCTTTTGGTGTTTCTTAGTAGACGTCTTTATAGGGAATAATTGGCAGGGTTCTGATAGACATAGTTGCCGCTTTCGCAAGACTTCTTAGAGACCTTCTCAGCATCTCCTGGGTGGATTTGTTCTTCACATCCTAAGTCTCATTGAACCTTTTGATGGTTCTCTAAACAAAAATTTTGTTCATTTTTAATGATTTACCAATTTTCTTTAGAGAGTATTTTGCATTTTTGAAATGTAGATTCTTTTAGTTAAATTTTTAACCATCACCAAATCTAATGGTTGAAATAATAAAATATAGGTTAGTTCTATTTAAACAAATCGTATAGCATCCCAGAATTATAGATTATGGAAATTAAATTAAAATGAAATGAATTCCCCCTCTCTCTCTCTCTCTCTCTCTCTCTATATATATATATATATATATATATATATATATATATATATTATGAAATGGACAAAGTCCGAAAATTATTTTAAGACATTTTTATGTTTATACATTCTTTTTATAGATACAAATATTTAAGTAAATGCTCTGTTTATAATAAACAGTATTAATAAAATTTACCAGCTTCAATGTCCAAGAAATTTTCATAGAACATATTCGTCCTCTAACAGGAATCGAACCTGTATCCTATACAGAACCTCATATAGCCAGACGTGCCTTAACCGATTGAGCCACAGAGGATCATTTGGTTAGCAAGGTCGATTTTACTCCTTTTAAACTACAATCTTCAATGAATCTCTCTCGTACATTCATATCTGCTCACTGTGTATTCAAATGTAAACAAATGACGTCACACATTAAGAAATGGACAAAGTCCGACAATTATTTTAAGACTTTTTTATGCTTATACATTCATTTTATAGATACAAATATTTAACTTAATGCTCTGTTTATTTTCTATGAAAATTTCTTGAACATTCAGACCGGCAAATGTTGTTAATACTGTTTATTATAAACAGAGCATTTACTTAACTATTTGTAATTATAAATAGAATGTATAAACATAAAAATGTCTTAATATATATATATATATATATATATATATATATATATATATATATATATATATCACTCCCCCATGACACACACTAGTAGCAATAGACCCCCCTAAAACTTTTACACCGATCAAAATTTGAATTTAAGTTCATTTTCATAAAAAGTTTCGTACATCATTCTATGAGACAGAGATCAGTCTTTTTTTTTTTTTTACCTATAATACAATTTCCACTGGAAAATACTCCCATCTATATATATAAAAAAAAAAAAAAATCTGTTGGTGAGTAATTTCTATATCTGTGTTTGTTCCTTGGACAGTTGATGAAGGATACATGCATGTCCGAAAATCTCGAAGATAAAACCTTTCTCTCCGTGCTTCGTTTCTGTCATATCGTTAATATTTAATAAATGTTTATCGTACTGGTATCCTTTTATTTGTCCTTTTTATTAAACAACCTATCTATTTTACACACACACATACACACACACACACACACATATATATATATATATATATATATATATATATATATATATATATATTGATGCATGTTTCATTAAATAATATAGACAATAATATATAATTAATCCTTTGTCTGACGATCGCAAAAGCGTGAAACCAAGAGTCACAAACTCGCACCAATCCAACTATATATATATATATATATATATATATATATATATATATATCGATCCTAGCTAGAGGCAACTGGATGTCTAGCCGCACTGATGAGCTGTGATACAGCGAAACAGTCTGTCTGTGGATGACATTATATATATATATATATATATATATATATATATATATATATATATATATATATATATATATTAAAATATTACTATCTATCTATCTATCTATCTTAATACCCAACCCTCATGGCCTGAAGATTGCATTAAAGCATGAAACCTATTATTGTCATTCGGTGTTGACCTCAGCATTCTATCTTAAATTTACATATGATTGATCCTGGATATTGAGCTCTTTTACCCATAATTATAGCAGACCTTGAAACCATATTTTATCTCCTGACAATTATTAACTGAATTTTGATCTGGAATTTTCATCCTTTAAATTTTGAGTAATAAGGTTAATAGGGGCGTATTGAGTTAAGTGCATTGACAAAGAAGGATATTATGTTTACAAATTAGTATTTGTTGAGCAAAACAAATGTTTCTTGACCCTTAGACAACAGACCTATTGATATACCTACCCACGAGTATATGTGTATGTGTGTGTGTGTTTTTTTTTATATGTACAGTAAAATTATAATAGTAATCCTAACTAAACAGAATAAAATATAAATACCTTAACTGTGGATTTCTTAATTTTCGTTGCAGATTAAAATTCCACTTGGTAAGTCCATTTTCTGTTCAATTTCATTATAGTTATAAAAGAAATCTTCATCAGTTTGTTAATATTATCATAATCGTTTGGGCGTATTCATTTACAATACAACAATGAATAAAATCCACAGCTTAAGCCTTTACCCAAGTTGTGTATATTATTGATTCTATACTCTGGATATATTATAAATTTTTTTATTTTTTTTATCATTTAGTCTTTAGAATATTTGTTCCATCGTTTTTTTTTAATTTTTTTTTTTTTTTTTTTTAAGGAAACGTGTATTTTTTACCAGACGGGTTGTAAAAATAAATTGTTACGTTTGTGTGGAAATCTATTTTATTATTAGCGGTTAAAGAACCGCCAAAATTATTTGTGAATTGTCGCCTGATTCATTTTCTGAATTTATGGCGGAATAAGTTCTCGTATTTACCGACCAATTAGAGACGCATCTTCTGTGACTCTCTTTTGTTCAATAAAAAGAACTGCTGCTAGCGGATGGCTTCAGAAAACAATTAATTATCGAGGAGGAAGCATTAACACCCACGCTTCAGTGACGGAAGATTAGTCCCGCTGAAGGGGTCATAAATCAACACGGCGAAAGAAAAGAAGAGCCGACAGCTTATAGGCAGATTCAACCCCAGGACAGAAAATTCCTTTCTGCGCCTTCCTTAGAATTTAAATGAAACGAACATTCAAGTTTAACTTTCCAGTAAAGGACTACGTAAAGCCCTCAACAACCAGTGGAAAACAGGAAACTCCTTTTTGTGCTGAGACATTTCTATTCAGTTGAACAGAAAAAAAAAAAAGAGAAAACTTTGCGGAAGTAAAAAAAATGACACACGGCAGAAATCACAAAAGCGTGCCCATGTATGACACACGGCAGAAATCACATACATGGGCACGCTTTTGTGATTTCTGCCGTGTGTCATTTTTTTCTGCCGTGTGTCATTTTTTTCTGCCGTGTGTCATTTTTTTCTGCCGTGTGTCATTTTTTTTACTTCCGCAAAGTTTTTCTCTTTTTTTTTTCTCATTTTTAAAAAGGGTATTATCTTTTTTTTTTGTCATTGAATCCGTGTCTTTTCCTAAACTAAACTGTAACTCCTTTTCCATTTTTTCAATTGTAATGCCTTTTTCGCAACATCAGAAATTTGTTATTCTGCCTTAAAATTTGCACAAAAATAATTTTTTGTGCAAATTTTTGTAACATACCATTTTTGCCTTTACTTGTGTTTTTCCTTTAAATTTTCACGAAGTGGTTGAGCCTTATTTTATTATTTGCGCCTATTTTAACCCCAAGAAGAAGAGAAGCACGTATTCTCGTTCCACTTCTATTCCTACTATTATTTGGGTTAAGCACAAGAATTTAGATTTGGTAGAGAGTTAAATCTTTTACATTTTGCACAAAAAAGACGAATGTGGTCTTTGTGTAATTTTTAAAATTCTTATAATATCGCGTTTTTTTGTGTCTTAATAAGTAAAAGGTTGAATGTTTAATTTCAAAAGTAGAGCATTTCGGATGTCCCACTAAAAATTTAGGGAAATGTGAAATTTCAGCCTTTATGTTCACAGCTGTGGAAAATAACCCCACCTTGTCTGCCATGAAACATTATTTTCATTGATTCATTTTTATGGCTTATCAACCTTTTTAGGTTATTTAAGCCGAAACGTATTTTTGGACTGTAAGACTATTTTGGAGATAATAATTATTTTCCGATACATATCTTGATGTTTAACCCATAGCTGGGGGGAGAATGGTTGGATTCATAGATTTCCTACAGGTACTTGCACGTAAGTGAATATACTGAACCCGACTTCTTTCATTGTTTTGCCTTGTGAGCATGCTGTGCGCCCTTCCTCAGTATTCGGTGAACAATTTTGAGGATTGAAATGCAGCATGGAATGACTATTGGCCGCTCGATTTAAAGTCTGGGCGAGGGTCGCGTTGTATGTTTGGTTCACATTTCCGAGAAGGTTATGGAGTATAATGACAGATACTTGAAGAAGGCTAGAGAGCACAACGGCTGAAACGTTGTGAGCGTAACAACAAAGATGAACATTGTGGTCTAAATAGGAAAGTATATGATGATGATGGTAATTATTCATCTCTAAGATTCCAATGATTTTAAATCAGAACAATTTTTGTACAGGATGGTTACGTAAAGGTTTGGAGAAAAAGGTTTTGTTTTTCTTAATGATAATGATTGATGACTGATAAATAAAATTATAACTAAAGTAGATAAGACATTGTTTTTTTCGATTGTCCTGGGAATAAAACATGCATAGGAGAATTAACAGCTGCTTACAGAAAGAAATACGTTGAGTCGGTATTAACTTTCAAGAAATATATCTAATATCATTTATAATTTATAATTTAAAGTTGAATTTTGAAGTAACTTGAATCGATAGTTCTTGTCACGTATTGCAATAGTGTATTGAGTTTGGGGGGAAACGCCTAATCGATTGTTCTCCCAGCAGCTACGGCGGTAATAGTCAGAGAAGGGAAAAGAGACAGGGAGGTAAAAACAAATAACACTGCCTCGGAAACCACAGCAACTGTAGGAGCAAAATGTCCACCGGATCGACTTCAGAAGGCACCATGTCCTGCTGACTACTGATTTTCCTGTTGCTTTTATTAGCATGAGACATATTACAAAGAACTGGATCTTGACCAATTGCAGAGAGGCCCGTATCTAGACATGCCAAGCTGTTTTGCTGCTAATGGGGAAAACTTGTAATTGGTGTGGACAGACAGCCTCTTTTGTGTCTGGACCAACGCGCGTTCACCACAATAGTATATTCATAACTAAAACAAAAGATTAATGGTTTTCGATATGGAATACAATAAGGATCAGTTTTTCTTAACAAATGACTTTTAAGATTTGAATTACTTTTAAAAATTACTTGCTGATTTCGTCTGATTCCGTTGTTTTGTACCTTGGTAGTGTCAAATTCTCCAAGGTTTCTTTCTTCATCATATGTCTTTAAAATTCTAGCTGTCTCATTCTGATTGTTAGTGAGTATGAGTCATGTCTATTTCTCCTTCTGTGCGTACGAGTAGAATATATATATATATCAACAATTCGCCCTTGCATGGAGTATTGCTGCCATATATGGTCTGGTTCTTGATAGGCTCCAGAGGCGGATATGCAATGTAGTTGGCCCTGCTCTGGCATCTCGTCTACAGTCACTTTCTCACAGACGCGCTGTCGCCTCCCTCTGTCTGTTCTACAAATACTTTCATGGAAATTGCTCCGAGGAGCTGCATTCGCTGGTTCCCAGACGTCATGAGTTCAAGTGCCCTACGAGGCTGGCATCCCACTCTCACCCCTTCACTGTCGAAACTCCTAAATGTAGCCGTCTCTTCTACTCCAATAGCTTCATGCCTCGCACCTCTCGCCTGTGGAACTCCCTTCCCTATTCCAGTTTCCCTGACAGCTATAATCTCCAGCTATTCAAGTGTAATGTCAATCGACATCTCCAGTTGCCTTGATCTATCCACTACCCTCCTCCTCATTCTTTCTTTTATCACTCCTATCTGATCTTGCTCTAAATTTTCTGTAACCCCTTGCGTCCTAGTGGTTTCCCGCCTTGCTTGGGGTGAAATGCTTAAAAAAAATATATATAACCTGAAAATTGCGTTCAAGCATGAAACAGACTGTCGCCATTCGGTGTTGACCTCAGTGTCCACTCATATTTACTCCGCGGTGTATTTACGTACTGGAAGGATAGATAAACTACAGTACAGTATAATTAGAGAACAGCATAAATATGAATATTAAAATGTTATGTTTTTAATTAGCACCTGACGATTGCATCCTGCATAAAAGTGAGATTTGTGCTGCTGCTGATGTATATTTATTATTAGTGTATATAATTGTTAGCTGGGGCAAAGGATGGTTTGTTCATTTTTTACGCCTCCAAAAATAAACTGCATTCTATTAAACATCTGAGAGACCACGTTTTGCCTTCCATCAGCATGGATGATGCTGACCTCCACGAGAGGGACTCGTTGTGCCTTCTCGGGCTAATGTTCTCAACTGACATGAAGTGGAAAGACTAAATTGAATCCATTGCTAGGTCAGCTGCTAAGAAAGTTGGTTCACTGTGTCGTATTAGACAATTTTTCTCTTCAGAATTTTCTTGCTTATTTATAGGTCTACCATTCGAGCATGTTTAGAATATTGCTGCCACATTTGGTTTGGAGCTCCTGCTTTATATCTAGAGATTCTTGATAAAATTCAAAAAAGAATCAGCAATATAATTTGTTCTGATAGAGCAGCTCGACTTCTCAATTTTCCACTGCCGCAACGTTGCCTCCCTGTACCTTTTCTATAAATAATTTCATGGTAATTTTTCGGATGAGCTCTTGGCTATGGTACCTAGATTTATGAATTTAAGCGCAGTATTAGACTGGCAACAAGTTCTCACCAATTTACAGTTGAGTTAACCGTAAGTTATATGTAAATAGTTTCTTTTCTCACACTTCTTGCTGGTGGAACTCTCTTTCGACTCCATTCTTTACAGCACACTTTAATCTTCAATAATTTAAATTCAATGTCAATCGCTATCTACTGTTTTCCTGATTACTCTTCCTTTGTTTCAGCTCCTTAGTAATGTTTTTATCTTTTAATTCTTCCACTCCCAGTAACCCCTTGTGTCTTAGTAGCTTTACTGGCTTGCTTGGGATGAGATTACTTAATATATATATATATATATATATATATATATATATATATATATATATATATATATATATATATAAGTGAACATTGAAGTCAACGCTCAGAGGCGACAGGCTGTTTCATGCTAAACGCAATCGGCGCCCTGACGATTACGTCTAGCATGAAACAGCTTGTCGCCTCTGAGTGTTGACTTCAATGTTCACTTATATATATATATATATATATATATATATATATATATAGAGAGAGAGAGAGAGATAAGATGGTCCACGTGTATGATATGTAGATTTAATAGGCTGGATAATATTATCAAACTTATTGCCAATATTGTTATCATTTTGTTGTCTTTATGTTGTGGTGTCCTCCCTCTAAAGAGTCTATGTTGGACACTTCCGCCTACTATAAGATTAGTAAGAGAGAAGGCCTTGGGGGAACAGTCGACCAGACTTCGTAACTGTCGAACTCTTTGCCTCTGCAGAGAGGAACCCGGACGAGGCTTTGCCGAAGGGCAAAGTTTCGTCCGAGGAGGTAGACAGGCCCTGAACCCGTTTATGCGGGTTCGAAGGGAATATTTTTGGCCGAGCCTACAGTCTCGGAGAATCCACGGTAAACTAGGCCTTATGTCACATACATCCCTCGTGGTGGGGGCTGTTAAATATAACAGTCGAATAGATTGTTCATTACTTTCGAACTCTGTCATGAGCAGAGAGGAACCCGGACGGGGCTTTGCCGAAGGGCTAAGTTTCGTCCGGGGAGGTAGACTGACCCTAAACCCGTTTATACGGGTTCTAAGGGAATATTTTGGCCGATCCTACGGGCTCGGAGAACCCACGTTAAATTCGGCCTTGTGACACATACATCCCTCGTGGTGGTGGGTCTGTTAAATATTAACAGTCGAATAGATTGAATGCTGGGTCAACCGACACACACTCACTAGTTGTGTAATACTCTTTTGTACTTACCGTTTAATATTTGATATATCTGTAACACGTGTTTTGTTATTTCTTTAACCATTTACTTGGGTCACAACACTTTATATTCCTTAAATTTCATTTACCGGTCATGCCTCAACTGAGGCCACCTTCTCTAATCTCCCTCTGGAGACAAAATGTAGCATTTCTTTAACAAACCTGTTAATTTTTATTTGTTCTGTATGCTTTGACAGCAGAAAGCATGGACATAAACAAATCCAAACAAAGTAAAAACTGTCAATTAATGAGACGTCACACTGTGTTTCCTTTGACTGTAACTTTGATTAATTTTATTACATGTTTATCTTAACTTCAGATCATCAGATCGTGGCTTTTATATGGATGTCATGGATATCTCCAAACCCGTTCGAAAATGTCTAAACTGCCAGTTGTATACAACCTCTTTCCGAGATCAAAGATTAAAAATGATTTCGAGCGAATGAACTCTGTAGGTCTTGGAGAGGTCCGCCCTTCTTCGAGTTTTGTGAACTGGTGCGACAGAAACACAAAGAACTATAGCCATTGAATTGATACCACATTACTTTAGGAATTTCAACTTCAGCGACAACTAAAATGGATAGCACATATAAGCCGAAGAGAAAATGATGACATTCAAGATATTGACATTCAGATAAATGATTAGGAAGGAAACTTCGTCAATACTGATAAGAGTTATACCAAGTGGACTTGAGAAAACTATTTTCCTCAAAAATTGTTTTACTAGAAAGATTTTATAAATTTCAATAGAAAGTAGTACTGACTTTTCGGTCAATGAATGTTGAATTTTTTCCTTACTAGGAAACAGTTAATATTATCGTTACCATTCTTATATTTTTCAACTACTTTTTAATTTTTTTTTCTTTCTTTCAGCGTTCAATTTACTTAACCCCGAGGAAGTACCAGGTTCGTTGAAGTTTTTTTTTTTTACAATTGTTTTTTAAAGGATAATTTAAAATCTGTGCTGACATAGATGACCATATCCAGAATTATTTATTATTAGATGAACTTTCAACTCCTATTTCCTTCATCTTAAATTCAGTTGCATTTTATCGCAGCGTATCATGCTGTTGATCGATGACTTAATAAAGAGCATGTATTGGATATAAATAATATGTTGGAATAAATTAAATAAAGAAGAAAGAAATAAGCAATGAAAATTAATAATAATAGACAAGACTTCATCCAATAATAAAATTCAAGATTATATTATTACTACTTATATTTGTGATGGAAATAAAGAAAATGAAATTAACATGAAAGACGTATGACCCAAAAAGAAATAATGGATGACAATACTTTTATCTAATAACAAAATTCAAGATTATATTAATACGACTAATAATACTATGATAAGTATCAGAGGCTATCTCCTGACAAAATCTGTTTCCGGCCATTTATCTATATTGGTCTTGGGTAAAGATTGAAAGAAAATGCAGAGAGTTAATATATACAAGCTAAGTTTTTATATAACACAATATATATATATATATATATATATATATATATATATAAGGATAGAGTGATAAGTTGGAGGTTCAAGAGTTCAAATGTAAATATCCTAGTACATACGAGAGAGAAATCTGGAAAACGTGTATATACATATGTATGCATGTAATTAGAAGTAGTGGCCGCCTAGTTTAAATCGGGGAATGAATTATGTATGTTTAGAATTAACGTAGGACCGTGTGAACCTCTTAGTCACCAGGGGCAGAAAGTGGTAGGTATCGCACGAGTCTATGCGTGCCTGTGTGGGTGCCACATGTGTCTCGCATGTGTCATATTTCGATTCTGAGTATGTTACGATGACCGCACCATCAGAGAATTGATAAAATGAATTTATCGATTTTGATTTAGTTTGACTTTCCATCTCGTTGTAACGAGAGAGAGACATGGAAGAAAAAGTTATTCCCCCATTTTTATTTCCCCCATTAAGGGCATTATTATATCCGTGATATAATAACACTGTAATTCATGGATGGAACGGAATGGCTGAAAGAAAAAGGAATGACAAACATGCTTTATTTTCAGAGAGACTTTTATACAAAACTATATACACACATATACATGTCCCATGCGGAAAATAATATGTCACATCTACCCAGAAAGCAGAAGTCTAAGGAGAATCAAAAAGGAAGGGTCTTACAAATAATATGGAGATACTCCTGTATCTGGAGAAGCCATATTTAGGACTCCAGATCCAAACTGGCCAGATTCATCTACTATGTCCCAGGTAAGGACATATTCCACGAACGGGAAACAGCGAGTCTTGGGTTTTCCCAAATTGAAGCCTGCGTGCTGCAGTTTCATTTTATATCTGGGAAATATATATTCCTAAAGGAAAACGGCACCCTGTACTTATAAGATGTTGGAGGATGCAGGTTTAGCCTTAGCCTATTCCCTTTGGACCAGGTTAAAAGAAAGCAACCTCACTTGTATGGAGTGAGATCATTAAGCGGCCGTCACGTAAATTATCTCCACCAAAGAAGATAAGCGCTTTGTGTATCCCAATATCGCTATATACATATCTAGAGATCAGCTTTGAAAGTGCCACTTGTTTCTTATTTGATCGCTAGACCATGATGTTCGTATCAGGGTCGGGGCAGTTTCTGATTGGTTGGTCGAATTATGATTTTGGCCTAGAGATTCCGAATATACATCTATTTTTAGAGATTGTGAAGTTTTGGTCTTATTATTATTATTATTATTATTATTAGTAGTAGTAGTAGTAGTAGTAGTAGTATTCATTTGTTTTTATTTATTTTTTTATCCCTACAACATTACTAGTGTATGTAGTTATATCTTAAAGCTTATCGGGAATTAGGGGAAAAAGAATAAAAGCGATTGTTTTGGTCATTATTTTATGAAAAATAAGGGAAAAAAGAAAACTATTATTGTATATTTCTGTAGGGTCGGTTAAAAGTAATTGGGGAGAATGGAAATCAATCGACAACAAGGTGCACGGTAAAAGAAATGCCGAAAGATACTCAGTGAGATATAAAACCAAAAACATTTGATTAAAAAGCAAGTATAAAAATACATATTTATTGTAATATTACCAGCAATACATATTTATAGCAAAATGACCAACAATACGTTTTATCTGTGGTTGAAGGCATGCAATTGTGTTCAAATATTTAGATTTCGGTATTAAATGACCTATAGAGGTTGATATGCTGCTAAACAAAATCAACCAAACGACCAGATGAAAGAAGGCTTTCATGATATTAATCCATATAATATTCTACAATTTCTTAAAGAAATCAAATTGTATTCCAAAATATAACTTCAACAAGACTCCAACATAGACACACACACATATAACTGTCTCTAGTAATTATACCCGCACAAGAATGTATATTCACAAAAGCTGAGTATCATCTACCATGTATTCAATTGCGAAAGCAGAATAACATATCATATTTTTATTATTTCAAAACTCTCCAGAAATTTTAATTTCAACATTAAATGACCCATAAGGAGTTGATATGCCGTTAAACAAACAAAAAAACGTGAACCAAGTCATATGACTATATGTTAGCCAGCGACGAAACCAGCAGCAGCGGGGATTAACTCTCGATGTGATAATTTGGGGTGAATTTGGGGTGTATTTCTTCCACGTTTCTGTCTTTCTCGACTACGTATGCGTGTTGATTTCCTCCACGAGTTCATTTCAGTCGACTACATGCGTGTTGATTTTCTCCATGTGTCTATTTCGACTATTACCTTGTGTTATGCACCGAACTCTCAGTCTCCCACGACTGGTAAACGACAACCTCGGAACGAGCAAACAACCGAACCATGTAAATCAGGAGGAAATAATAAAAAAGACAAACTCTTTTACTTGTCCTAATCACGTCTTATCTCCATTTATCTTTTTGTCACTCGCACCTTTTTTTTTTGTCTTGTTAACTGTCAGGCCGCCATGATAAACGTTTCTTAGGAGAAGTAGGAATATTCACATTTAGATATTTGCATGATTAACAGAAAGACATGATCTGGTATCTTTTACATGATACAATAAGCCATATTTTCTTATTTCTACCCAAATCTAACAGTGTTGTCTTGTATTTTTGATCTAGGTCTTTTTCAAGGAGACATTCGTCTCGACGGATTTGATCCTTATGTAAGTAGCAAGAAACTTTATCATTCATATGAAACTTAATCTTTTGGTTATGTTTTAACCCAATAAATACAACAGACATTTTTCATTTGCTGTTAATACAATAGGATCTATAAATATGATTGTTTCACTCTGAATTTAGCTGTTTGTATGAAATGTAAGATATTTCTTGACACTAAATGGCTTATAACATTGAATAGGATTTTAACTCTTCCCGAAGGTTTTTGTTTTCTCATAGGAAAAACTCAATTGATGTTTACGGGCATTTACATGCTTTTTGTTATTCACCGGAAAACACCACTGAAGCTGAAAACGAACATTGCAATTTTTAAACAAAGTCGAGTCATTAGATTTCCTACAAAGTAAACAGGTTGATCTCATATATATTATTATTAATTAGTTTATTTGCATTAAACTACTGAACAATGATGATAATATTAAACCGTACAGAGCCAATACCAAATCACTTAGTAAGCCACTAATTCATTAATACATTAATTCATTAGGACAATACAAAATCATTTATTAAGCCATTAAATAATTAATACATGAATTCATTAATTCATTGGGCCAATAATAAATCATTTGTTAAGCCATTAAAACATTAATATATGAATTCATTAATTAATTAAGCCAATAATAAATCATTTATTAAGCCATTAAAACATTAATATATGAATTCATTAATTAATTAAGCCAATAATAAATCATTTATTAAGCCATTAAATCATTAATACGTGAATTCCTTAATTAATTAAGCCAATGATAAATCATTTGTTAAGCCATTGAAACATTAATATATGAATTCCTTAATTAATTAAGCCAATAATAAATCATTTGTTAAGCCATTAAATCATTAATACATGAATTCATTACGCCAATAATAAATCATCCGCATATAGCGAAATACCGTGTGCATCTTTCTGGCTAGAAATCCTGAAATGTTACAAGTCTTTGTGTTCAACTGATCTTCCTTGGGATGAAGACTGTAATATTATAAGTCCTGACCTCGCATCTCGCCTTCAGTCACTTTCTCACCGACGTGACTTGTCTTTTCCCTGTCTTTTCTGCAAATATTTTTATGGCAATTGCTCTAATGAGCTTTCCTCCTTGTCTCGGCTACATGAATTTAAACATGTTACGAGATTGTCAACTAGGTCTCGCCAATTTACTGTTGATCTGGCTAAGATACAACCGTCAGTTCTATTCTAATAATTTCTTTTCTCACACTTCTTGCCTGTGGAACCCCCTTTCGATTTCATGCTACTGTGTCACCTATAATCTTCAAAAATGTAAATGCACTGTCAGTCGCCATTTTCTGTCTTTCTAACTCTTTATTGTCCTTTCTCCTTGCTAAAATTTTCTCATTCTCTTTAACTCTATGTCATCCACTGCGTCGTAGGGGCATTATCGCCTTGCTTGAGGTGAAATGATTAAAATAAAACGAACATACCCTTGTTAAGCGCACTCTACAAAGCCTTGTTAAAAGTCGACTATTTCTTTTCGGTTAGTCAGTTCATTCCACATATTCTATATTTCTTTCTCATAACAAAGGTAGGAATAAAGCTTAAAACAGGAAAGAAAACAATCATTAATGCTTTGAAACAAGTTGTTTTTTTTTTTTTTTTTTTTTTGTTATTGTTTCGTGCAATACAAAGGCTAAAAAAAAAAAAAAGCAAAAGAAAAAGAAAAAAGATTTGTGGCAGACATAGTGAACCAGAACCAAAGTCAAATAGCGGAAATATTGAACATGACACTTGCCTTATTCTCGACGAAAGAGAGTTCGTCTTTGTATGGCATGTAGGACTTCGACCTGAGAGAAGGCGAGTGCATCGTTCCATCAAAAGAGATCCTTCCTTGTTCCTACAAGAAACTGGTTCATTAGTCAGTCAGTTATGCGCCATGCGTAATACACGCTTAGGCGATCATGTATCTTTCGATACATGACTGTCGAGGCAGATTTTTTCCCTCAGTAGGTTGCCATTTGTTTCTGCGGTAGACCATTTGCCATCCAAGGCTATAGAACCAGTTCTGTTCTCTATTTATCTATAGCCGAGGGGAAAAGAAGAGGATTCATACTCTTCCCAAGCACGTAAGTGAATGTAATGGATTCGACTGGAATTCGAACTGGGTTCTCCGATTTTTCAATTTGAGCCGCTATACATAACTCCACTGTGCCTCCTATGTATAGTATTAGCGTGGTTGGATGGAATCGAGGAGGAACATCCGGGTGTGTTAGTGCTATATTCTGAGGTGTCCGTATGTCTAGCAAGTCTATCATCCACTCGAGTGAATGGTGATTCCCCATTATAAGTAGACCATCGCAGAGATGAGAGGTGGGTCTGTCACGGGTATATCGTACTGTACGTACAGTTGTGACAGGAGAAACGAATAACGAACACTACGAAGTAACCGGCGTAAAGGGAAGAAAAAGTCCAATCTGAAATTGTGTCTCAAACCAGAATTGCTAATTCATTTTGACCATAAGGTTAAAACCCCAAAATAATATATACTCACTCTGTTGAAATGGCTAAATATGCAGCTATATATAAGAAATGGTCAATACCGTATCACTAAAACACTCTACTACTGTCGAATGCCTCGGAAAGTTGTAAACAACCTGTGGCTCTCCTCGTAGGCGCTTAACGAACAAATGGCAGTTGATTAAAAAAAGTACTAAACTATAGGGACTACTGGACCATGGGGTTGCCGGACCATATAAGTGCTTAATTAAAAACGCCGAACTGTACTATTATAATAAATGTCTGCTTATTGTTCCTTCTGAGAGTAGAGTGTTCTTAAGCGTAAATTGAAGTGTTCTTTTTTTATTCCCAATTCTATGCACATTTTGACCGAATAAAATCCTTTTCGATTTCACGAATAATAATTGTTTTACTGAAGTTATAAGTATTTATTTGTTTTGTATATTTAAGTGATACAAATAATGATAATACTCATGATTTTAACTTTCTTTTTAATGATATAAAGAGAAATATTGTTTTTTTTTTTTTGGTGTAGGGGTGATGTCGGTGAATATTTCCCCGAAATGGACAGTGGTCAGTGTGCTTGCTGTTTGAGAGCAATTTAAAGCCAGTCTTTTTTTGCAAATAGAAAATTTCAAGACAGGTGGGCAGATCTACCCACTTAGAAAATTGACCTTTACACTTTAACCTTTTTATGAACTAAGCTAAACTTAGTGAAAAATATGTTTTCTTTTCCTAACACAGAACGCAGTTGGTGACCTCAAGAGACGGTGGCCTTCAACTACAATACCAATTAATATTCATTCTTATTTTGGTAAGTATGACAAAAGGCAATTTCTTATATTTACATAAAATGAATTTAGGTAACAAGAAAGATAAACTATCTAAAATTAGTTTAAATTTTGAATAAAGATTAGAAAAGCACAATGAAATCATTTAAATATAAAAATTTATGATGTTAATAATGGTGATGATGTCGATAATAATAATAATAATAATAATAATAATAATAATAATAATAATAATAATAATGCACTATTTACATTGTTCGGACTATCGTCCTCATCTTTGTTGCCATATTTATCACAACATTTCGGCCGTTGTACGCTTCGGCCCTCTTTGGGCGATTGGAATGGCGAACTGAGCCCTTTATTTCGCTTGCTGGGGCAGAAAGAAAGTTCCAGCTCCACGTGCCATGTCTAATGGATGTCAGTTATCAGTCATCTCCTTTTAATTATAAATATGGCAACAAAGATGTGGACGATAGTCCGAACAATGTAAATAGTGTACATAATACCTCATCTCAGAAATATAATAATAATAATAATAATAATAATTGTTATTATTATTATTAGCAGTAGCAGCAGCAGCAGCGGTACCTGTGAAAATTTAATGGCTTTGCAACTTGAATTTTCTAAGATCCACGGCTATAGAAAACCCGTAAAAATCTCCCTGTTGCATTGTGGGATAACGATAATGTATATTTTTTCCCATATATCAAGGACACAATTTTAAGGGGCAGAAGTATGACAAGGTGGAAAAAGGTTTTCGTGTGAAGAGTTTTGTATTTTGGGACTTCATCGGATTAAGTTGTAAAAACCTGGACGCAAATTTACTGTTGATGATCTCTAGCGATTAAATCACTTTCGCTTTAGTGAATTGTTTTTTGTCATTTAATTAGTTTAGCATTTTTTATGTCAAAATCGTGGTCAATCTCGTTACAGTAAGCAACTAATGTGTTTAATGGGTTGTTTTTTAAAATGTCTCTTTTGTGTTCATATAATCTTTTATTTAAACTTCTTGATGTTTCACCAATAAAATATTTCTAGCAATTCTTGGGGGTGATAGAGTAAATTCCTACTTCAAGTTTTAGCTTCTTGCTTTGTGATAACAGAAGAACTATTAAATATGGTAAAACGTTGTAAGAATCTGGACGCAAATTTACCGTGGATGATCTAGCGATTAAATCACCTTCTAAATGTTTTCGACTTAGTGAATTATTTTCTCTTTTAATTAGGGTAGCATTTTTTATGTCAAAATTGTGGTCAGTCTCGTTATGGTGAGCAACTAATGCGTTTAATGTGTTCTTTTGTGAAATATCCTTTTTGTAGAAATTATATATTTTCATGATTTCTGGTGAAAGTTTAAATATAAATTGTCCCATATCTGAGTAAAATTTTTGACCGTTAGAATAATAATAATAATAATAATAATAATAATCGATACTAAGTCTGACCAGTTCGATTAGGTCAAATTGGCGGTTGATCTCGCAAACGGCCTTTAGTCTATTGTTAACTGGGACAAAGAATGGCTTGTTAATTGTAACACCTCTAAAACTAAATTGCGCTCTGTTAATTATCTGATTGACTCCTTTCTGCCTTCCACCAGTATATGGCTAATACTGACCCCCAGGAGAGAAACTCGTTGCATCTTCTCGGGTTAACATTCTCGGCTGACATGAAGTAGAAAGACCATATTGAATCCATTGCTAAGTCAGCTGCTAAGAAAGTTGGTTCACTGTGTCGTGTTAAAATTTTCTCTCCAGAATCTATCATACATATCTATAAGTCTACCATTCGTCCATGTTTAGAATATTGCTGCCACATTTGGAGAATCAGCAATCTCGGTTTCAGTTACTTTTCCACAGCCATAAAGTTGCTTCCCTGTGCCTTTTCTATAAATACTTTCATGGTAATTGTTCGGATGAGCTCTACAATATGGCACCTAGATTTTATGAATTTAAGCACAGTACTAAACTGGCAGCGAAGGATACTGAAAATAAAACAACCTCAGATAACACATATTTTACATAGATAAATGTGAACTGTAATTGTGTGAACATTCTTTTGTATTTCTTTAAGGCATGTACTACAATGAATCCCTTCAATGTGTTTACCTGAACCTTTTCCAATCAAACTGAGGGCTCCAATCACAACAGCAATTATTGATGTCCTCATGTGCCATATTTTTGAGATTTCCACTTCATGATCCTTGTATTTGAGTATTTTTCAAAGATCTTCAAAGATACATGACAGTCTGCAAGAACTACCATGTCAATAAGAAAGCACATTTTACTTCTGTGGTCTTCGATCGCGATGTCTGGCCGATTAGTTTTGATTGTTCTGCCTGTGTGTCTTGTAAAATCCAATAAAATTGTTATACATCCTCTGTCTGTAACCAGTTTCCTGCAGTTTACTTTAAATTCAGGTGGTTGGAATGTCGAACTGAAGCCTTTATTTCGTTCGCTGGCGTATCTAACAGATGTCAGTTATCTGACTGTTAATTCCCCTCTCCAAGTTCTCCACTGCCTTGGGTCCTGTTACTGGATCTAACGCTTTTATCCACTGTGCCATGTGTCCTTGAGGACATATGTGTATGAATTTCTGGGTATTATAAACCTAATGTCTTCAGCAACAATTTTTTACCAGTACTCATATTGCAATTTTTGCTGTTATCATTTCATGTTTTTACCAGAACTCATATTGCAATTTTTGTTGTTATTATTGCTTTTCTCTGGTACTCCTGATTACTGGTTCCCATACTGTATTCATTTCTATGCTTGGTCAGGAGATTTTTATGCTGATTCCTTAAGTTTACGAATTTTCCAATGATGTTCTTTGTCTATGAGTAGACAATAGAAATCAAAGGAAATGGTATGACATCCGTCGGCCTAGAGACATTATGCATTTGTGGCGCTAAAAGTTATGCGCCTCGGTTGCTGATGGCGGCGCAGCATCTGTTGTGGCTGTACAGGCCCACAAGCTGGAGAGGCGATTTACATCGAGGGATGCAGCTAGTCTCGATTGCAACGAATGCATGTGAATAAGCTCTCTCCCGATGTCGCAGTGTTGTTTTCTTTCCGTCGATCACGCTTCCATACGACAGCAAGCCTCCGTTTCTTCTCCCTTCGCTCCAACCCACGGTGTAAATCGCGTCTCCAGCATTAGCGATCGTTGGTGACATCTTTCCACCTCTCGATATCCATGTCCATCGCCCTCATGTCCCTTTTGCAGACATTCTTCGAGCGAAGATGAGCTCGCCCTCGTGCCTTCTTACTGGTGGCCAATTCCACTTACAAATGACCCCTTCGGAATCCTCCCACAGATACACTGTTGCTTCCCGTTTTTTTTTTTTTTTTTTTTGCTGTCGCGTTGAGGCGACACTGGAGTCTACTCTCCAGGGTGCAGGGTTAGGCTTAGGACTTTATGAGAGAACGGCGTTTCAGTACGTCACCCCTCTTCACGCTGTCCTCAGTTTACTCCCGAAGCCTTTCCCATGATTGGGTATAGTCGGTCGCAATACAGCGGCGGTTTAAATTCAGAGTTTTCCTTCTCTTAAATGAAATAATAATAATAATAATAATAATAATAATAATAATAATAATAATAATGTTGATGATTATGATGTGCAAATGATTATGTGACTATACAAAACAATGGTGCCTACACTAACATGGATCTAAGATAATGAAAAAAGTGAAATCCTCTGAGGCATTGAAATTCAAATAAATCACCACACCGTGGGCCGGGGAGTGGATCTGGTCATGGACAAGGAGAAAAAAATGTCAGGTGCTAAATTTCGCTGCTCCACGCAACAATGTGGTTAAATTCACAAGAAACGAAAAAAAAAAAAAAAAAAACGAAAACAAAAACAGGGAAAGCAAGAAAAGAAATGTGGAACATGAAGGTGACAGTAGTACCAATCGTGGTTGGAGGACTGGGAACTGTCCTAAAGTGACGAGGAAAAAAACTGTAGGAATTGGAAATCAGGGCGAGGTAAACATCTCAGAAAAAGAATTTGACAAACTTTCAGAATATAAAAACCTTGAAATAGAAATTACATGTAAATGGCATTTAAACACAACCACGATTCCAATAATAATATGAGCACTAGGAATGATTAAAAAGAATCCTTACACATACATTAAGGAAATCCATGAAAAGTCTTCAGTATTTGGATACAAAAGATTGTGTTCATTTAGCACCGCTCCCATACTCAGAAATGTAACTCTCTCTTGTAGTTCTTATTTTCTTTAAGACTTCCTAATTACTCACAGTTTCTGTTCATGGTATTCTAAGTTAGTAAAACAACGTCTTTGTTGCTTTCTTTATTTAAACATTTCTGTAGATCGTTTTGCGCCAGGGCTACAGATAGGGGGGCATCTCATTAATTTAAAGTAGAAGGCACACTTGTTTCTTTTTTTTCATTTAGGTTTGACTCAATTCTTTTCTTTCGACTGTTCTCGCTTTATTACTCGTTTTTCTAATTCCTTTTTGAGCGCTCATGAGCAAGATCTTTATGGCTTTACCAAGGTCACCCATATTACAAAAACAAAACAAGCAAACAACAACAACAAAAAATTTCTGGTAGAGAAAAACTGCACGGTTGTGCTTGTTAGATAGTTTCTCGTTTGAGTACCTGAAAAAAGAGGTCCATTTCGGTTTTGTGAATAAAATATTCTTAAAAGACGAAATGGGAAAAAAAACAAACAAAACAAAACAAAAACGACCATGCAAAATGCCAGCCAGTTAAAGTGCAATTTCAATACACATGCAAGAAAAAAAAAAAAAAAAAAGAAAGAAAAAAAGAAAAATAAATAAAAAAAAAAAAAATGAAGAAAAAAAACAAACCCCAAACAAGTAAACGCTGCCTATGTCGTACATACACATCTGCCCTGATTTTTTTTTTAATATTGAGATCAAGTGGCTCCCAGGAACTTTCATTTGAAAGAATCGGAATTCACGAGAATTGGTTAAAAATTTCTTTGGTTTTTGAATTTCTTCTCAGTCCTCTTTTGCCTCAAATCCGTAGTTCAAAAGACGGTTGGCCTTCAGAAATTACTCATTTGTTTCTTAACTTCCGGTTCGACCTCTTTACTCCATTCTTTCGGATGGCATACTTGTTCTCATGAATGCATATAACAGTATTTATTATGAACAACAATTTTGAATGTG
Organism: Acanthosepion lycidas; assembly: GCA_963932145.1. Classification (NCBI taxonomy): domain Eukaryota; kingdom Metazoa; phylum Mollusca; class Cephalopoda; order Sepiida; family Sepiidae; genus Acanthosepion; species Acanthosepion lycidas. Next base: position 89,082,420 of record OZ010598.1, on the reverse strand, counting down.
AATGAATCAATAAGCTCAATTTCTCATTTAACTTGTTTTTCTGCCCTTCGTTTTGCAAACATCATTTGTGTTGTGTCGAAATGCTTACAAGAAATGTTTAAGGTCTCAACAAGTGAGAACAAAACCCGATGAGCACGTTTGTTTCGCCATCGTGATTTTACCAAAACATTTACGACTTTGCAAGTGTTACTGTATCAGCGTCTATTTGAACTAAAATAAGTGGTAAACAAAGTTTACATATGTAAATGACGGGTCGTCGATGCTAGCAGAGGTGAAAGGAAATTGAATAAATTTCAACAAGGTGATATTTTCATGTTTTTTTTTTTAAAATAAATGACTAATAAAGGATTAACAAGAAATAAAATATACTTATATGCATGCAAAAATCTCTAAAGAGAAAGACGTAAAAATCTTGCTGTTAGGAATTGTGTGCATCTGTACGTGTGAAAGTTCAGTCACTCAAAGGAAAGATATCACCAAATCGGGAACAAATCCCGTGCTGGTGTTACTCCTATCGCGTATTGAAAGAAAAGAAACAAAAAGAGGATGAAACAGGAAGTGTCCTGTCTTCATAGTTGTTTAACAGCGTCTTGGCAAACCTGACAAAACCAAGTGCGGGTAATTCCATACAAGTATGAATTAATAGAAATTTAAGTATTAAGTAAAACAGATTCAAAATTTTATAAATGTAAAGCTAAAAAAAAAAAAAAAAAAAAAGAATTAAAATAGAAATTCATTAAAAATGATTTGAATTGTTTGCTTAAAGAATATAAACTTTTTACTTTACAGATAAGTATGACAAGGAATTATTTCTTGAATGCATGCGTGAAATCGAGGACCAAACGCGTGTTGACGGACAGGACTGTATTACTTTCGTTAACCAAACAAATGAAAAGGCATATATTTATATAACTACAGGATATGGGTAAGAATCAGCCATTTAAATATGTAATTAATTTTACTCAAAGATGGTTTTGTTAAACTGCAACCAGTGGATTTTTTAATGAATAATAAACGCAGTTTATTGTAAAAAAAAAAAAAAAAAAAATAGATGCAGTCAAATCTGGACGAAGCACATTTTTTATGAACGAATTCACAGAATCAGTTGTAGGCATGCATAAAGCTATTATCTTCGTTTTTTTCAGGACAAATTTACTTCAGTTCTAAGTAGTCCTGACGGTCAAGTGAGGATCTGAAATTGAAATCGGCGATCCGATTTCGAATTCCGCTAAAGTCGTTAAATGCACTTTAAAAAAAATACCCTTGTGAAAAGTATGAAAATGTCTTTTCTCTTCCCAGCTATGGCTTAAATACCAGGACAGACTGTGCTCTCTAGCCGTAATTAATATCTCGCTTTGGGGGAGGGGACATCTTTGAATTCAACACTGTATGTAGCAATGGCAAAGCGCATACATCTATTGGAAAAATTATGGCTTTCACAAATGCGAGGTGGGGTCTATGATTTGATTGATTTGGTTTTTTACAACTTATTGACATTTTAAAGGTTATTTAAAGCCAGAAATATTTTTAGATTGCAATATTTTTTTGAGATAATAATGATCTTTACTGATGCAAGTTCTACTAATTAACCCATATCTGGGGAGAGAAGAGGTGGATTCATATCTTTCTCAAGGGTATTTGCGGGTAAGTGAACCCCTAAGATAATATTAAAAATATTGTCTATTTTTTCCAGATAATCAACAAATTTTAATTGAACTATATATTCATAAAAAAAAAAAACTTAATTTTTTTAAAAGTTGTAATTTGTTTTGTAAAGGTTTTTCTTTATGAATGTAGAATTCAATTTGTTGATTATCTTGAAAAAAGTGAAACATTTTTTTTTAAAAATATTGTGTTTGGGGTCCATTTGCTTTTGCACTGTAATTCCTTTTGCTGATAATATGCATTAATTGTTTGTTTTAAATTTCATGTTTTGTTTTCCACGTATTTTTACCCGGACTCACATGAGTCTGCCAATATTGTTTACGGGACAAATGTTCCAGGAGCCCGTAAATATTTACTATAAATCGTCCATACCTCGCAGAAAAAGAGGTGATTCCAGCAACATACTCTATGATTTCGATTAATATCGAATAATAAAAAAAAATCAACTTATCGCGCAGATAACCTTTACGCTATCTGCGCATCTAATTTTTACATTTCCAGATTTTTTTTTAACATTTCCAGATTTTTTTTTATCTTTCCAGATTTTACATTACCAGATTTTTACATTTCCAGATTTTTACATTTCCAGATTTTTAAGAGATGACGTTGGGTAGCTGTTATTTTTTTAAGAGGTAAAATGTGAAGGGATAAAATATAAATATTTTAAATATTTTCTTTTGTTCAGCTGTGAAAGTAATGTTGGTTTTACTGGGAAGCCACAACCATTGAAACTCGGTCCATTATGTCGCTTCAAAGGGACTGTGATTCATGAAATGCTACATTGCCTAGGATTTTTCCACGAGCAAAATCGACCAGACAGGGACGATTATGTCAAGATAATAAAAGCGAATATTAAAAAAGGCAAGTCGTCATTTCTTTTCATTATTATATTTTGCACATGTTACGGTCTGCAACACGTTTCAAGAGTGACAGAATATGTTCTGGATTTTTCTAATATCTTCCCCAAATATGTCATGGTAACCTAGCAGTTCAAACAGATAGAGAAACCCTAGATAATCACGGTGTATCTTTTAAGGTTTTAATTAATGACTCTAATTAAAAAGTGACTTACACGTACAAAGAGCGAGAAAGAGTAACAGACAAAAATAGGCTTATGTTTTCTTTGTATTTTCAGGATATGAATATAATTTTTTGAAGGTGTTACCGCCAGTGATACAGACTCAAGGTCTTCCGTATGATTACAATTCTTTGACTCATTATGGTCGAACAAGTTTCTCTGTTGATGGTAAAAAACCAACCATTATTCCATTGAAGGAAGGGGTGACCATTGGTCAGCGTAAAGGCATGAGTCAACTGGACATCATCCAAGTACAAAGGTTTTACGGATGCAAAGAACGGAAACTAATTAAAGTCCAACCTCGTGAGTTTCATGAAAGAAAATTATATTTATTTTAGATATTCGTTAATTTATTAGAAAATGAATAATTTGTAGAAACATGACATTTTTAATTTTAGGGGATTTTTTTCTACGCGTCTCACTTATATATCATCCGCGGAAAGATTAAGAAATTTTGTATGATAAAATCTATATTGATTTTTGGGCGCATAAAAGCTATCCTCCTCCTCCTCTTCTTCCTCCTCCTCCTTCTCCTCCTTCTCCTTCTCCTCCTCCTAAACCATCTCATACTTCATCCCCTCCTATCCAACCTCCTTCTACTCAACCTCTTTCTCTTTAACCCCGTCCTCCCCCACATCATTATCACTAGAAGCAGCATCAGTAGCCAATGAAAATCTACCACTGAGTCCTAAATAATACTTGTTTTTGATCATCAATTTTATTCTTAAGAAAATAGAGTAAAATTACATTTTATAAGTCAATTATATATTCACCATTATTTGTAATGACTTGTTGCCACTTATCAGGCAACTCATCGACACCTTTTGATGTGAATAACTTGACGTCGAACTCTTGAATTTGGTCTTCATTCAAGAAACTTTTTTTCAATCACAGCATTTTGCAGCGATTGAAAACTATAATAATCGGTTGATGCAAAGCCGGATGGATATGGTGGGTCGGATAGAGAACATACCAATCGACTATTTTTTTCCTATGTTACGGCCTTGCGTTTTGATAGAGAAGAAAACATTTATACAATTAACGATCACAGGGTGCTTTTTGATCAAAATTTTATCGCTACATTGCATCTGCTGCACGTATAAATCTTTATTTAGTGTTTCATTTCGTTTTAAGAACTATAACTGAATAATACCTCGACTATTCCATCACACACACAACATTACCTTTCTTCCATGTTGTTCAGCTTTCGGTGTTGGTTGTTGACATTGATCATTGTCAATCTACTGACTTTGAACATTGACTTAATTAACCCATTTTTCATCACTTGTCATGATATATTTAAGGAACAGTTAGTTGGGGTTATATTTCGTCATTACAACTACTCAGCCTAACAGACAAAAGGCCATTTTCCCAGTTCTTTCCATGTTTGATGCACATCATCAGAGTGCTTATAGTTAATGGCGGTAATCGCATAATTGATATTTCAAATTTTATTGGATACACGGCAAAACTGTCTTCAAAATAATGATGCATCGTATACACTAGAGCGTCTTATATTCCGAAAAAATACGGTGTATATATATATATATATATATATATATATATATATATATATGAAGAGAGAGAGAGAGAGAGATTGAGAGAGATATAGAGAGAGAGAGAGTGTGTGTGTGTGTGTTTGTGTGTATGAGAGAGAGAAAGTGAGTATGGAAATCAAAACATCCTTGATAATGCCTAATAGATTAGCTGAAGGCTATTCAAAGATCATTTAGACAGTTCTTACACACGCTATGCTCCAAAACGAGATCTCTCAGTGCCTTGTTAGTGATCTTCAATGAAACCTGTATAAAAAATGGGTTGCTACACAAATACACAATTATTAAATCAATATATATGTGGGTATGATAAAAAAAACCCCCATACATATACGCACATATACTTGCACGTACATATATATTTCTTTCTCAGGTGTTATAAAAACAGTGCTCAATGTTATATAACAGAGCTATTAAGTATATCAGTGAGTCTTTGCACCTGAAGATTGCGCGTTTGCATGAAACTCCGAGTCGTGCTCTCAATGTTGGATATTATGTATATTCACTAATATATATATATATATATATATATATATATATATATATATATATATATATATATATATGTATATATAAAGTATGTGTGTGTGTTTGCGTGTGTGTGTATATGTGTGAGTGTGTATGTATGTATAATGTGTATGTATATAAATATATGCAATTATTATATATATTATTTATATATTATATATGCGCGGTACTTATTGGAAAGCGCTCAATATCAATGACAGAGCTAACATATTTAGTTAAATTGATGTGAATTTGTAACCCTGGGTTTCACGCCCTTTGCGATTGTCTGCTGATTGCAAAGGGCATGAAAGCCAGGGTCACAAACTCACATGAATCCAACTAATATATATATATATATATATATATATCGTTACATTTACTTAAGGGCATATAACCTCGGGAAAATTATGAATCCATCTCTCCTCTTCCCAGCTAGGAGCTAATAGTGGGGTAGACTCGGTCCTATAGCCTTGGATTGGTAATCAGTCTAGGAAAAACACAAATCTGAAATCAGAACCTGTGCGAGGTCGCTTGGAGACCTTATGGCCCACTATGTACACCAGTTCTGTGTATTCGTTTTTTTCCGAAACGTTTAGTTGGTGTTGCACAAGTCTTCATCAGTATAATTAAATTATATGTGGAAATTGGAAGGCTGTTCGTTGCTAATCATTGAACCGCTTTACCCTCACACGTCGAAAACAACGGGAGAATACAGTATATATGTTCCTACACTTAAGTGTGTGAACATAAAAATATATGCTTCATTTCAGTAGGATTTTAGCTTTTTGCAAAAGTTTTTCTTTGGATGAAGAATTTTCCCGCATAAATATCTGTTACAGCTATCGGCGCTATACTATCTACTTGACGAACAACAATGGCTAGAAAGCTAGTCTTAGAATATAGTTTGTGAGTTTACTTCTAATTTGGTGTTTGTTACCTGACAAAGATCAGCTGAATTAATATACACACACCTTTACTCCTATATCTACCTTTAAAGATGTCTGTTGTTATGAAAATGATTATTTGTTTCTATTATATACTTAAATGTAGCACGGCATTCTTGTTTATCCACGCAGCTGGCATGGTTACTCCGAATTGCACTTTTGATTCTGACCTTTGTGGTTGGACCCACGTCGAAATTTTGCCACCTTTAAAGAATAACACATGGATACGTTGGCGAGGAGAGACTGTCAACTACCATAGTGGACCTGTAACCGATCACACAATTAAAACATTTGAAGGTAAATCTTTGGTCAATATTTTCGGGTAATTTTATTTTATTATTTGTAGATAATTATTGACTGAATGCTGAATGAAATTATTATATGGCTTTTTGTTTTCGGACCAAAATACTCATCTTGGTTGTTATACCCACAACAGTTATCTCGTTGTGTCTTATGGCCTTTTTCACGTCTCTGTCGGTAGCCTATTTGGAAATGAAAACCGAACTCCTTATTCAATTACCTTAATTTTCCATGTATAATACGCATTCGTCCATAATACACACACCTAAAATTGTGCTGAAAGTGTGGGAAAATGCTTCTACTTATGCATAAGACGCACCCATTATTTGGTAATCAAACCCTATAAATTGCACCTCTCCAATTTAATTACGGCCAGCATTTCCTACTCTTATTTTTAAAAAATGATTTTTAAACATAGAATAATATTATTCTAATTTAGTTTTATGATAATTCTTATTTTATATTACGGCAATTTTTTAAAGATTTATTGTAGCAGTGCATAATACGCTCCCCTGATTTTGCATATTATTTTTTAGAAAAAAATGCGTATTATACACGGGGAATTACGGTAGGTTAGCCTGGATTTATTTGCTTTCCATCCTTAGGGGAGATAACTCACATCTATAAATTCTCTTTGTGTCATTTGTCCATTTCCTCCAGACTTCGTGGTTTAAAGCATACATGAATCCCTGGATGTCGTGAGATCAGTTCTGAGGCTGGGGAGTACAAAAAAAGTCCCTTACTGTAGTGCAGAAGACATGGACAAGGGACACAAAGGAGAAATATACAAAACCCAAAGAGCTCTGCTATTCTGGAAATGATTTGACTTCATTTTCTGATCAGAGCATGACGGACTTTATCAAAGCTGCTGAAATCTTTCTTCTTGTTCCTAACTGTAACAATCAATACATCAAAATGAAACGCTTAAGGCTGGCATACCTGTTTATATATCGCCGATCTCGACAAATACAGTTATGAGAAAGTAGCTATTGTTTTTACTATAGGTCACTGATCATAATGTTCAGCTAATCAGTATATACAGGGTGTTTCAAAAAGAATACGCCAAAATCATCACGTGATGTGTCAATAACGAAAAAAATTACAAACCTCTAGCATGAACACATGTGTTGTATATACATTCAAGTTTCATTTCATGTTTCATTTCACCGGCAGCGCGAACAACATCAAGCCGATATGAGAATTCCTCCCAAACGCGCCTCAGCATGTCACGGTCAACCGTGTTGATTGCAGCTGTTATTCGATCTTTCAAGTCATCGATACTTGCTGGAAGTGCTGGAACATAAACTTGGTCTTTAACATAGGATGTAAAATACTAAAGCGAAATCCGGAGGCGCATTTGGATAGGGAATGTGGCCTTCCAAAAGATAAGCAAAGTATTAAGAAACAGGAAAATTTTATTGGAAACAAAGAAAAGAGTACTGGATTGTTATACAATATCAGTGCTCCTATATGGCAGTGAATGCCGGGCAATCTCTTCACAGATGAAGGAGAGACTTGGAACAACAGAAATGTGGTTCTACAGAAGGCTGCTGAGAATACCATGGAGTAAACATATGAGTAACGACAAAGTTTTAAAGATTGTAAGTAGCAAAGAATCAATAAATCGGAGAAAAGGGAGTTCCACAAGAGAGAAAAGACTGTATTAGAATAGAAAATGCGGTTGCGCCTAATTAATTCAAGAGTAAAACGGAGAGACATGGGCGGTAATCTAGTAACACGGTGAAATTCATGCAGTCGAGGCACCAAGGAGGTAAGCTCATCAGAACAATTACCATGAAAATATTTGTAGAAAAAACAGAATGAAAGCATGTAACGTTGGCGAGAAAGTGACTGAAGTCGTGATGCAAGGTCAGGACCGATTCTCAGTGATATATTTTCACTGCGTGGGACAGCTGATGGAGGTAAATAATATCATGTCACGTCGGGTTGACTCAGTTAATGGGTGAGTTATGACAGAAAGTTATATTCTCTAATTCGATTTCCCCCATTATGGGCATTATTATAACTGTAATATAATAACATCTTATTTCACGGACAGAACGGAATGGCTGAAAGGAAAAGAAATGGCAAACATCCGGAAAATTATATATATATATATTTAAACGTGTACACCCAGAGAAAATGTAACATATATATGCAACAACAAGTAGTGTGAAAAGCAAACGAAAATAGAAGCTTACGTATTCTGTGTTTCTGGAGAAGCCTTATTTAGGATTCCAGATACGAGTGGGCTGGATTTATCTGCTATATCACTAGCGAGAAGATATTCTATAAACGCGAAACGTCGTGTTCTCTGCTTTTCCCAACATGCGAATCGTAGATATTTTCTATATCTGATGAAGATATATTTCCATAGGAAAACGGCGACATAATATTGTAAGCTTCACCATGTGGCTGGGAGAGGCAGATTTAGACAAGGGGCCCGGGCTTAAAAAAAAAGAAAAACAAGCAACTGCTTGATTTGACTCCTGGAATATAAACGAAGGGCTCCCACTTTCGTCATTACGCAGTGACGTCATTAAACGGTTGTCATGTGACCCACTTGACTTAAGCTCCACCAAAGAGGGATATTCGACTTTTTTTTTTTTTATCCCTACGTTAATTTTATGAATACAATGAGCTTATATAAAATAATTAAGATTTATTTTATTTTCTCTCTTCCTCTTTTTCCATCCCCCCACACATTCTGTGTTTGGTAAGTTTCGTGTTAGATAAATTTATCCTTGCTATTGGGTACTTATATATTGTTGTCGAAAAAGGATTTCTGATGTTCTGGTAAGTTGGGTGTTATATAGTATATTATAGCAAGGATCTTCTATGTGCCACCTCCCTTGAAGACATAAGCGAACATGGCTCTTCACTACTCCCTATCCTGTGCGACGCTTAGCAGTTTTATCTCTTTGCTAAGGCTTTGTCCCACGTTTCGCCATTCCTTCACAGAAGTTCGTCAGGTAAGTGCCTCGTTAGCCCTCTCTTCACCTCAATATGCCCCGTGAGGGTTAAGCTTCCCAAGCTCTCCTTCCACATTATGTGTCCTATCTGATTCTAATTAAACGTGTTCTTTCTGTTGCCATTTTCTTTAAGACTTAATTTTTGATTACTCCATAGAATAGTAAAGATACATTTGATATTCACCCCAAGCAAGGCGACAATGCAACTAAGACGCAAAGAACGATTGGGAGTGAAAGTGAATGAAAAGTTTTTAAAAGGAACCAGAAACGCAATCCTAAACAGGAAATAAGGGATAAACCTCTACTGTTCACCAGAAGTTCTTTTTTTAACGGAAACATACCGTTGAACAAACATATATACCTGTGTGTAGAAATCTTTATACTGTGTATGTAAATGGTTGCGTTTCGAAACCAGTTATTCTTGCATGTTTTTTTTTTCTTTCTTTTGGTAGGATATTACATATATGTTAATGCTTTCCGCAATTATAATTCTGTGGCAAAAATCCAGTCTCCTGAAATAGCCCCAGGAACTTACTGCCTGACTTTTTGGTATCATATGTATGGCAGAGACATGGGTTCGTTATTTGTTAACCTGGTGAAAAATGGAATAGCCTGGAAAATTGCAACTCTGAAAGGCGACCAAGGAAATGTATGGAAACAAAAGAAAGTCATTTTGCAGGCTCCGGCTGGTGGGAAGGTAAGTAAAACCACTCAACGATGTATACCTACATCATGTGATATTTTCTAAAGAATTAATAAATTTTATTTTATAAAATAAAATCCATTCATTCTTTAGAAATTACTTACGTTTCATGCATGAAACTGAACAGATGTGCGCTATGAGAAAAATCTGAACGAGTGAATATGCTTTAAAGGTAACACGGAACCTTACTTTATAGTGAATCTCTTCGTAGCCGAGCCGTAAAAGAACGCCGGATCAGACGGTGGTTTCTCCTGCAAAGGGGGACGCAAGTTCGAATCCTGCTGGAGGGCGACATTTCCTTTATTAAGTTTTCTCGAGTACGCAGGCCGGCAGACGAAATAAATACTGTTTAAAATAAACGGTGCGTCTACTCAAATACGGATATCCATTAAAAATAACATTGGAAATAATAAATAAATCATGTATAAAAAAAGAAAAAATAAGCTGCGAGCAGGTTGTAAAAAATTGTATTTGCACACACGTATGTAATGTATATGCGTATGTCTATGTCGTCAGGTTTATAATATTGAATGTCGTTGGTCCAAAATTGGCTTAAATGAAACCGTTAAATCTATTCTTTACTTTATCGAATGGTTCACTTCGCTGAAAAAATAGGTACCGCCAATAATTCGCCGAGCAAAAAAGCATAGCATGCTGAAGAAGCCTAAAACTTGATAAAAGTTTAATCGTCAAAATGTTTATGTCGATATGGAGAGAAAAGAGTAAAAAATGTTTTAAATAATTTAATAATTTTTAAAATTCTTTCTAGCCCGTTCGAAATTTTGTTTAAAAATCTTTTTTCTTTCGTCAGTGTGGGCAGCACACACGAGTATAGGAAATTTCAGCGTCTTTTTCGTGTTTAAAAAACACATTGATTTGGAAATTCTTACAAAAATCAAATAATTGTCGGATTTTAATGAAACTTTTATAATTTATTCACAAGTTAATTAAATTAGTTTAGAAACATTTTTTTTTTTTTAGAAAATCTTTTTAAAAATAATCTGTCCCCATTTTATTTAATGAGATTTCCAGAAATTAAATTTTGTCCCTCTTCCTATTTATATTAGTTAAAAGCAGAAGTCCTTGGAGAATGTAAAAAACATTTTTTTTTCAGTTACTCATTTACTGAAAATCTGCTCTGAACCTTAAAATAAAAAAATGCAATCAAGCTAAGACATTATTTAATTAGAGAAGCTTTTAATTGATTTTGAAAAATGACATCTCCCTCCCATTCAGTCAGAACAATCCTTATCCTGGGCTGAGTAATGAAATCATAAACTTGGAAACAAGAAAATAAATTATTTTTTAAACCCTAAAAAGTCATGGTAAAGTTAACCGTGCCGAAAAAAAAAACAAAAAAAAAACAAAAAACCAAAGAAAAAAATACAAAAAAAAAAAAAAAAAACCAACAAAAAACAAAAACAAAATCAATTAAATAAAAACAAATAAAAAAAACAAGAAAAAAAGTTGTTTTTATAGTTGACTGTGTGTAGGCGGTTTGCATGGATGTTTGCTTGTTTTTATGAGCTGCTACTGCTATGATGATTGTAAAAAATGGTATGATTCATGTGCATGCTCTTTAATAAAGGTTAATTTTGTTAAATTAGTGATGATGTCCCTATAAATATGTTTTAGTCCAGGTCAAGTTTTAGCAGGTAGCTTCAATCTTGAACTTGTTGTTTATTTGTAATTTGAGCTGCTATACTTCTTGATATATTCAGTTGTTGACTAAAAATATCTTGTTCTCAATACTAACTTCATCATAATACTTTTGTTGTCAAACGATAAACCTTATATGAGCTTGATTTGTGCTTGACTCATAAACTGTTAGACTGATGTTTAATCTCGTAGGTGATCTCGTATCTCAATTGATATTCTCGTGAGAGCCTCCGTAGCGAGTGTGAAATAATAATAATAATAACTCTCTTCACCACGCCCTTCATATTCGGAGCACTGGGAAATAAAAGGGAGAGGAATTAGAAAGCCGATGTTAAATGATTTTTGGACCAATGAAAACCTTGCCGTCACAGAAATTAACCGGTCAGCTGAGAAGAAAAACTAAATAAATTCGCGAGCCTATGCGAAATTCTTTATGATATAAAAATGAAGAGAAAATTTAAATCAATGAAAGCAGAGTGTCTGAAATCATGCGAAATTTTTTGTTTCTGTTAATCGCAATCAGTGTTGAAGTTCTTGCCAGTTTAAAATTAATTACCAATTATATTGTCGACCTCTAATTAGCACGCGTTACTTCGCAGAATTTTCTCTCACTTTTGAACATATGCAAACCAAATATCCCTTCCGTGAGCAACAGACTCTCTTACATTTGTCTTAAACATTTTTTATAATATTTTGTGTCAGATCATTTAATCTGGTGTATGAACTTTTTCTCTAAATAGCAATAAGTAAAAACTACGGACTTAAAAAATTCTGATTTATTTTCCTGAAACGAGCTTCTGATACTATTTCAAGCGTGTAAATTCGTAAATAAATCCCTTATCTTGTTTTGTTAAAATTAACCGCGTATTCCCTCGTCATTATCATCCTTTATTAATTTTTTTGGTGTGGGTAAATCAACTATTCATTTTAACGCCCTACGTTACACATCACTATATATCTCATACCACAAACAATACACTATTTTGTATCTCGTCCTCGAAATAATAGTAATTTTACCTTTTTATCCACTTTGAAAAGTTTAGTAAATGAGGTATGGTAGGAGTAGTAATAGCAGTTACACTAATTCCCAACAGTAACATAAGAAAGTATATTTAGCAATACGAAGCAAAATAACGAAAAACCAATAATCTAAATGCATTAATAATGAAGATGATTATATTACAAAATAAACACTTTTATAAAGTGTTTATTTTGCAATATAATCGCTTTCATTATCATTGGCGGATATTAATCGAGCATTTTACAGTGGCAATTTCAAATTAATCCAGATAATAACTACATTATTGATCCACTCAGGTGTGAATAATTTTTGATGTCATGAGTTCTATCCTCAGTGGGTGTTTCCCAGTTATTGCATAAGATCAGACTCAGGTAAAGCTTATTGATATCTGCATGAAGATAGCTTAGTGTCAATGGTACAAAAAATTCAACAAAAAATCAAATTATCAAGGGAGAAAACTCATTGAAGTGTTAATTTCCGTAAGTAGCCTGTATTGATTTTACTTTTAACGCAGATTTTAACAAGTTCGTTTTACTCAAGATATTATATTAAACATAACTGAACCGATTTCTAGGGTAAGAGATAATGTGCAGACAACCTATTTGCATATCTGTAAAATGAAACAAAAACGCTGTACAAATTGATGCCAGACAAGGGAAGCGACTCTGTTCATCCTTGTGCTAAATGAACAATGATTATGAAATGAGTTGCGCCCCTTGTTAGTGAAATGTCATATCTCCAATGTAATAAGTTTTTTCTTTTCTTTTCATTGAAAAACTAAGCCTTGAAGAAAAGAGAAGGTGGATAAATATTTTATAACGTTTGCTGCATATTGCACCCCACTCCACAGGCGATAGGGATAAAATAAGCTAGGAACTTCTGCCTTTTTATTCTTGTTAGATATAACTTAAAAGGTAGAAAATTGTATATAAATAAAGATCCCTCCCTTTTTATCACGTGGAATTATCTTCAACTATAAAAGTAGAGAAAAAAGGAATCAGACAAAGATGCGTGTTCTCATCAAATTTATTTAAAATATACAGAAATATAATTTTAGGAGTACTAAAAGAGCTGACAGGATTTAATATCGGGAGACATAATCTTCACAAAATAAGATATGCGAATGACACTTTATTGGTAGCAGAATCAGAAAGAAAAATTATAGCCAAAATTGTAAAGGAAAGTAAGAAGAAAGGACTAACTATTAACTGTATCAAGATAGAGTTCATGGTCATCAGTGAAAGATACAATTCAAGATCTGAGCTGCGAATTGAGAACGTAGTGTAGTATTAGGTTGGTGCAAAAATAATGACGTAATAATGTCGTTTTTTGACGTATTTTTTAACGCCAAAAAACGACATTATAACGTCATTATTTTTGCACTAATATAAAGAAGTCCAAAGATTCACTAGAATAGCTAAAAATTTGCATAAACTGAGCAAAGTGTTTTGCAGGATTGCTAGTATATTTGGGTAAATATTAGTCACTATTATGTTGCGGTAATCAACACTTTGGAGAGTAAATATTTACGGCACCCTGGAAAATTTGTCCCACAAACACTATTGACGGACTCAATGTAAGTCCCCACCCCACAAAAAAAATGAGTAACAGAACAATAAATATAAAAACAAATGACAATATATGTGACGAAAGGGGAAAAACATGAAAATAGCTATAATAAGAAGTTTCTTGTTTGTGTGTGCATGCATAACAAGTGTGTGTGAGAGAATACTAAAGTCAAGAGAGAAAATCATGAAAATGAACGTCTCCCAGTTGGGAGGGGGGCACTTTTTATCTACGTGCAACTACTTCTGAAGGTCAGAGCTAAAAGGCTGTAAAAGGGGCTATAGGGAGAGAAATGCACAGCTTTTTATAGGCTTAATGAGCGCCTCCTAGCGATGTTTTCATTTTCAAAGTCAAGTGAGATAACTCACTGTGTTGAGAAGATATAGGTAAATTTCGTTAGAAACAAAGGGAATACTGCTGATATATTCAATCGCAGTGAATGCTCGGCATTCTGTTTATGCGTGAAGAAACTTGAAGCGTCAGACATGTGGTTCGACGTATACTGAGAATATCATGGACGTAACATGTGAGCATTTGGGAAATTTTAAGAAAAATAGGAAGTATAAGGAAACTTATAGTTACATTCAGAAAGCGAAATTTATGGCGGACATAATGAAGTGAGGAATCGAACACTCATACTGAAGGCAAAAGAAGAAGCAGAGTAATTAACAGATACACCCAACTGACACAGCTCACTTACAGACAGTACTAGAACGTGTCTAAATAGATGTATTTGCTATGATTCATGATAATGATGATATTTCATCATTCTAGATTCATCTGAAATGTCATCATTCTAAAAACGACCTTTCCAGCACAAGCAGTAGTAGCAGTAATAAAATGAACACACCCAGCGTTGACAGTTTCAAGATCTCCGCTTAAACATGAAATTCTCGGAACAATTATAAACAAGTTAGCCCAAACTTTAAAGAATTAAAAAAAGTCAATAACCCTGAGAACATTTAACACATACAAAACCAATATTGTAAATAACATTACGAAAAGAAAAATACACATTCTTGTCATTAATTTCAATCCATGTCTCAAAGTCTTATTGTTGTTATGTTATTATACGCTTTATTCATTTCATTTTCGGTATAAAAAGAGAAAAGGAATCATCTATCAACTACTAATACATGCAACACGGGGTAACTTACATTAACAACTCAATAACGACCCCATTACAACGGCTCCAACCTCCGTAAATAGAACATCGAGTAGCTACCATTATTCAGATAATGAGACGTTATTAGGTAATTGTCTCTAATCTTAAAGAACATCAGATTATTAGAAATCCATATCGAAGATTTTTTTAACATTTTGTAGCATATAGTACGCGTGCGCAAACGAATGCGCAGATGAATACGCAGATGAATGCGCAAAATGTATCGCCTAATTTGAAAATCTTTGATTTAAAAATATATTTTCATTTCTTTATTTCAGATCGAATTTGAAGGAATTGCCGGTGTGATGTACCGAAGCGATATAGCTGTTGACGATGTTTTGCTTTCGCCTGGAAAGTGTTAATATATATAAAAACGTTATAATAAAATTATAAAAGGAAGTTGTTATGTTTTTAATCAGAAATGTTTTAAAATAGTTGTTGTGGTGATAATGAGACTAAATGGAATAGTAAAACTTCTTCAGACGACAATTTATTAAGTCTAAGTTGTGGTCAGATGATACAGTGAATTACCAATAGATGTCAGTTTGGTTAGAAGAGAAAAGAATTAATTAAGAAGGAAGTCTATTGAAAGTGTACTGATTTCACAATTCATTACGGTCAATCTCAAACCGGGCTCATGTGTAATATAACTAATCATCACAAAAGCAATAGTAGCACAATGAACTAATAGAAAAAAATACCCCCTCCCCAGATCTGCTTATCGTAGACTAATTTCAAATCCAGAAAGCGTTAATGGCTTCAGTACGAAAGAAAATCAGTACGAATAAAAAAGAAAACTTTCTGATCGTAGAATCTCATAAGTTTTTTTTTTTTATTAACACTTCGTAAAACATTCTATCGCACCTTCCTTATACACGGAGTTTGTCTTTCCTTCCGATCTGAGGACGCCTGCTAGACGGAGGTGAAATGCATTGTCGGTAAAAGCTTTTCCACTTTCTCCCACTATCTCCATTTTTGTTCGCATATTACTCTATATTTTGCGAACATCCAATATCTGTTATTTTGGCCATATGAAAATCTATTAATTTTTTGAAACCATTTGAATAGAGACGGAGGCCGTATACACATTTTTACCATTCCATTTCTCTCACTAACGAGTGTCTGTAAACAGCCACACCAATTATATTTTTTGGGAAATTAGTAAATGATAATCATTCAACCATGTAGAGAAATGCTACCGCCTCAGACCAGAGATTAACATCGAAATAATCATCAAGACTCTCAAGTTATATATCCTGACATCCTGCTGAAAAGTTGACCGATATTGGCTACGCAGATGACCTAGCTATCACTTCAGACACAATTACCAATGTCACAGTTCTCCTACATCATTTAGAAAATACTGCCAGCAATATTGGACTCTATGTCAATATCTCTAAAACTGAATTCATAGGTTTCAAGCAGCAAGGCTCAATACAAACTGTCTCAGGTAAATCCGTAAAATCTGTTGAA
The DNA here is from genome assembly GCA_963932145.1 of Acanthosepion lycidas. Lineage (NCBI taxonomy): Eukaryota > Metazoa > Mollusca > Cephalopoda > Sepiida > Sepiidae > Acanthosepion > Acanthosepion lycidas. The sequence goes on along the minus strand of OZ010598.1, from coordinate 89,065,811 downwards.
TCTTTTACATACCTAGGAAGTGAAATAAATTCTACGAAAAAGAATGTGAAAATTCGCATCGCTAAAGCCTGGGTTGCCTTAGTTAAAATGGATGTAATCTGGAAATCTGATCTACCAGACAACCTCAGAGATTCTTTCGATCCACTGTAGAGGCGGTTTTAATGTATGGCGCCACTGTTTGGACATTAACTAAAACTCTTGAGTCTAAGATTGATGGAACCGCTGTTAACCAAGTAATTTTGAACTTTTCACTTGTATTATTATAGGAAGTATTATATCTATATCTATATCTATATATCTATATATCTATATATATATACATACATACATACATACATACATATATATATATATATATATATATATATATATAGACTGAGTTCTATAGCCTTTGATGGTAACTGGTCTAGGAGAAGGACAACTCTGAATTCAAAACCTGCCCCGGGGGTGGGGCCGTTTGGGGACCTTGTAGCCCGTAATGCACCAGATTTCTGTATTCATCACTTCAAAATGTCTAGTTGGTTCTGCCCAAAGCCTTCACTACTATAATCAAATCATATGTGCTGGTGTCTGACTGTCGGCTCCTCGGAACTGATCTGCTTGACCCTTATACGTCGAATATGACGGGAGTGTCCACTATATATATATATATATATATATATATATATATATATATATATATATATATATATATATATATAATTTAAATAAAAACAGACCACTTTAAGGTTCCATGTAATAAATTATTTCACCACAGCCCTTTCAAAAGGACTGCGGATCATCAGACTTTACTTCCAAACAAAAAATGAAAAGAAAATTTACACATTTTTGACGGGCCGTATTAAACATATGTAAATTAACAAAGTGAGGAAGTGAGGGGGAGAGAGAGAAAACATGAGTGAGTTAGCAGATATTGACACATTTAAACGGTTAACTTAACGGAAGTTATATATTGAAATCGAAGGCTTAGAGAAGAAAAAACTCATAGAGAGAAAAAGAGAGAAGGAAGTTATGAGAGAAGAGAAGATGTCACTAATTTTCTTTGTAAAAAAAGCTAGAAACAGACGCTGTTATTTTGCTTTACTTTGAAAGTGTTATTTTGGGGGTTCATAAAGATTATAATGTTTTATATAAATTTGAATGTCTCTAGACTGTCTACAAGTAACTTAATTTGATGTTTGTTGGTGATTTAATTTTTTTTTAAATTTTGGGGATTTTCTATGAAATAGTCGATTAGAAAAATATTCATAGAAAGTACAAAATTTTATTTTAAAATATAAGTTTACTTCTAGTAATCTTTTTTTAAACTCTTCAAAATTTTTTTTTTATTGATTATTAAGTTGACATCTCTATCCGTTTGAATTTTGTTCATGAATTTAACTCGTGACTGTTTCTAGATAGGTAATCTCTTTTACTTAAATTTTAGTTAAGTTAATATGGGGTAATATTTGAAGGTAATATTAAAGATCTTGCTCTGTCATATACTGTATACACACCCATGCAAATATCACATATACACACGTTCCTTTACATATTCAATCACTCATACAGGTACCCATGTGCCGAAATACACAGGTAACTTCATGTATTAACATCTACCTAAAATCAAAAATTTTTCCAATTTAAATCTTTTATCATCAATAATGATTATTAAAGGGTAATATATTTCAATTTTCAAAAAAAAAAAAATAAAAAAAAATAATTATATGATAGTATATAAATTTTGTAATAATAAAATAATTAAAATAATTAAATAGTTAAAAAATAAAATAAATGATATAAAAATGTCAGACGTTGGGATTTAAAAAAATCTTGCATCAGAAGTAAAATAAAAAATAACGTCTGATTTTGTTTTAATCAGTTGCTTATAAAGAACAAATATATGACGTTTATCAATCTAACATGTTTCACTTTTATTAAAGCTTCATCAGAGAATGAGATATGGAGAAAAAGAAGAAAGAAATTCTTGTATTTTTTTTTATTTTTGTGTTGTTTGATTTTCATTGATTAATCAGGTTTCACGTGCATTCGACTTGTTAAACAAACGTTAGTATCATTTGTGGCTTTCCGAATTCAAGAAGAGACGACGCGTCCTTTCGAAGTTTCAAGAAATTAGCGTTCTTTATTCTAACATTCTATCGGATTCCGACCCATATTTGATCTATATTTAATCCCAATATAGATTAAAAAAAGTATATAGGATTTCTGATCACGAAAAGATTCCATGGGTTAACATTTGAGATCAGGAAACAAGAAAATGTATTTGTTTAGATTTTAATTAAGATTTAATCAAATAATGTCTCCATAATAAATTTTACCATCAAAATTTTTGCGTTATTATTAAACGGAAACATCAAAGGATATTTTATGTAAAAAAAAATATTTTTAATCCTTTTTAGAATGTTCGAATGTAGGATCATAAATTAGTGCAGTAAATTTGTGGGTCTTTTTTCGGTGAAAAACACATTGGTTTGGAAATATTTACAATTATCGAATGTTAATTTAACTTTCAGAACTTATATACAAATGAATGAAATTATTTTTGAAAATTTCTTTTTTAGAAAAACTTGGTGAAAATATTTTTTTTGCATCTGATTCAATTTTATGAAATCTAGAGAAATTCTTTTTTGTAGGGCTTAATAATTATATTAGTTATAAGTACAAGTCCTCGTAGAATTCAAATGAGTTATTTTTTTGGTCAGACACCACCCCCAGTTATAGAAAATCTGCTCTGAATCGTAAAAAAATACAAATAAATGGAGTAAAACTAAGACATTATTTGATTAAAAAGGCTTTTAATTGCTATTATGAATAAAATATATTATGAATACTATTGTATTACGAATAAAAATTATTTTCAGTGAATAATGAATTTTTTAACTTTTTAAAATTTTAATTAGAATATTTTATAAACTTTTAAATCTTTTAAAATTCTGCATTAGTTTGTAACGGCTAAAGGATATTATTATTAATTAAAAAAAAAACTATATTTATTGATCATAAACGGAAAGTATACCACAATTTAGTGACTCCAGTATTTTAAAAAGAATTTTGAATTTTTTTTTCTTTGTATAATCGTGCCAATTTTTGTAAATACGGACATCCAAACACGACATTATACAAAAATAAGAGCGGTACTTCTAATAAATTTAAAATTTATTAGTAATTTTCAAACATTTCTTGAACAAGCGTCTTCGTTAGTAAGACTATAAAGTCAAAGTACATAAAATTCAATAAGATATTAATTTTTTTTTAGTATTACTGGGTAGTTAAAAAATTTATAAAAAAAAGGTGTTTATACTGATGTAATTTTATTACAATTACCTCCCATTATTATAAATCAGCCAAACCTTAGGTTGTCGATGAATGTGTCAAAACCTCATAAAAACATCTACTTCCGTGTTCTTTCTTTCCATGTGCCGTGTCTTTTCAGGACTTAGGCGATCATGGCTCTCCACCTCCCTCTATCCCTTGCAGCTCTCACTTCCTTCCCTCTGCCACCCCCAGACCATATTCTGTCATCCACTTGCTTAAAGCCGCTAGTTATGTCATGCGTTGTTTTCCCTTGTCTCTCTTTCCCTCTATTCGACCCGTGAATACCAGATTCTCCAGGCCCTCCTTCGTCATTATGTGTCCCAGAAACTTCAGCTTCCTCTTCCTAATATTAAGTATAAGCTCCCTCTTTGTTTGCATCCTCTCTAAGTCCTCATTGTTGCTCGGTCCATGATATCCTTAGCATCCTTCTGTAGGATCATATCTCCGTCGCCTCGAGTCCCTTCTTCATCTTTGAGGAAATCGTCCAACATTCGCTGCCGCAAAGAAGGACAGATGTCACGTAACAGCTCAGTATTCTTTTCTTTGTTACCAAAGTAATCCTCCCGTCTTGCAATACTCTGCCCAGCTTTTGGAATGCGTCCTTGGCCATCCGAATATGTCTACGCATCTCAGGGTCGCACTTACCGTCCTCTGTCAGAATGCTTCCCAGATATTTAAACTTACGCGTCTGCTTGATTCTCGCATTACCGACCTGCAAATCGCATTTCGGACTCATAAGGCTTTATTTTGTGGTATTTTAATTAAGTACACTATTTACATTATTCAGACTATTGTCCTCATCTTTGTCGCCATATTTATTACAACGTTTCGGCCGTTGTACGCTCCGGCCTTCTTCAGGTGGTTGGAATGTTGCGCTGAACCCTTTATTTCGCTCACTGGTGTAGACTGTTCTAGTTCCACGTGTCATGTCTAATGAATGTCAGTTATAATTTATCTCCTGTTAATTCCCCTCTCCAAGTTCTCCACCGCCTTAACTAGGTATGGAACTCACACTCTTTGGGTCCTGTCACTAGATCTAACTAACGCCTTTATCCACCGTGCCATGTGTCCTCGAGGACAGTAATATATTTTTCAGTTCAGATCAAATAAACTAATTATTCTCAAATAATATTTCATAAAAGTGCATTTTATTTTTAAAGATTTTTAACTAAAAGAAATTATGTTGTATTGACAGATTTGTCAATATGAACACTTTTATCGATTTTACTGATTATCCAAAAAAAAAAACAAAAAAAACATTACAATCAATTTAAATTCAGTTCGAAATACACTAAAGTGTTTTACTTATTGGAAATATTAAATTTAATCTATTAGCTTAAAATTAAAATTAAAATAAATGCTTCAAGAAATACTTTCATTTTTAAAATGCATTTTAAAACTTAAGTATCACTTTTCTTTGGAGGTACCTAATATAAAATGAATGTCTGTTTAAGAATGGAAAGAACAAAGGTTTTTATTTAATTTTATGTAGCCTGGTGAATGTACGTAAGAAAAGAAAATATTTTAAAAGATACAATACTAGGAAGGATAGTAAGGTTATGCGCTTGTTTTTTTTTCAATTCTCGCCTGATAGTGTATGAATAAATAGAATTCATTTATATATCAATGATCCTTCACGTTAAGATGCTGCAGCATAAGCGGTTCGATTAATGCGTTTTTTAGTAGCACTAAATATCGACATACAAAATGCTGAGTTTTTTTTTTTTATGGTCGACATTATTATTTTTATCTGATGTAGACCAAAGTGGTTTGTAAAACCGATTAAAGCAATTCAAGATGAAACTGTTTTATGGGGCGCTATTCTCAAAAAAATTCGTCGATATTAATCTGATGAATTATTCGGCAAAAGGAAAAAAGAAAAAAAAATATCTGCCGGATCTGAGGTTTAAAAAATTATGATTTTGTTAATCAATTTTCTGTTAATCAAAATTGACAATGAATATAACAGCCTTTTAGTTGTTATTGCCAGTAAACGTAACCATAAAAGAGTGAATATATTTCTTCTGTGCGATCATGGCTCTCTACAACTTTCTATCCTTTACGACTTTTAGCAATGTTCTTTTTTGATCGTTTCATCACCTCGTCCTGGGTGTGACGATAGACTACATCCGGCAGCAAGGCCTCTGATTGGGAGACTGGAGGTTTTGAGGAGCGTGGAACCACCTCTTTAGTGCTGTTGTTCCCAGGTCCACCCTGACCTGAGGTGGTAGCACCTATTAGGGTCCCAGCTAAGAGCAAATAGTGAAGCAAAAATCAACTACATTTTTATAATAAAATGAGCAACAGTATATTTTTTATAGCAAAATGGCAATAAATGCAACACAAAAAATATATAAAAATACATTTTTGTAGTAAAATTACCAACAATACATTTTATAATCTACAAACTATATATCTAAAAAATGCCTTTACTCGAAACGTATAAAGTTATGTACAAAATATATTCAGTTGAAGCCATAAATTTGCTTTCAAAATATTTAAATTTTGAGATTAAATAACCCATATTGGTTGATATGTCGCTAAAGAAAATCAACAATAACAACAAAGCATTTCACACCAAGCAAGGCAACATTGCTACTGAGACGCAAGGCGTTACTGGGAGTGAAGGAGTATGAGAAAGCTTTTGTAAGGAGAAAGGACAATAAAAGAACAGGTTTCAGGAAAACGGAAGATGGCAACAATGCCGCTAAGACGCAAGGGGTTACCGGGAGTGATGATGTAGGAAAAAGCTTTACTGAGGAGAAAGGACAATAAAAGAACAGGTTTCAGGAAAACGGAAGATGGCCACAATGCCACTAAGACGCAAGGGGGTTACTGGGGGTGATGATGTATGAGAAAGTTTTACTAAGAAGAAAGGACAATAAAAGAACAGCTTTTAGAAAGAGAAAACAAATTGGAAGCTTGTTCTTAGGAAGGCAGAAGATGGTAATTGACGATGCATTAAAATTTTTGGAGATTGTAGGTGGCAGGTAAGCAGGAGAGTTCCACAGGTGAGAATTGCAACAAAAGAAACTATTATAATATAACTTACGGTTACATCTAGCTATTTCAACAGTAAAATGATGAGACCTAAGTGCCAATCTAGTAGTACGTTTAAATTCGAAGAGAACTCATTAGAACAACTGCTATGAAAATATTCATAGAAAAGAGAGAGAAGGAAACCACGTTATGGCGGTGGGAAAGTGGCTGAATTTTAGATGCCAGATAAGTTTGTCTTTTTTCTATCCCCCCTGCCCTCTGGTCTCCTATTCATTTATACAAACTTTTTCAATAGGTTACACGATTTATATTTCTCTCTATCTCTCATCCGTCGACAATGATTAAGATGGCTGGCAGAAGAACGATTAGGGTTCATGCCTTTAAAATGGGTACACTAGTGGGAAAAGCGAGGCAAACAGCTGCGGCGTAGATTTGAACTTCATTCGCTGACTCCGTTTAACGAAGGTAAATGTAAAACACACTCACAAAAATGTCAACAGAGAAGGATGCTGAGAATAACATGAATGGAACATGTGAGCAATGAGGAAGGTTTAAGAAAAATGGGAGCAAAAGGGACATTTAGACTGTTGAAATGTCTAAGACGCATAATGAGGAAAGAGGACTTTGAGAATTTGATACTCACAGGACATACTGAAAGAAAAAGTCCACTCACCTATCTATCGATTTTATGCAAATGGCTGGTGGGAGGCTAGCGGAAAGGAAGAAAATAATGCTAAGAAATAAAAATGATAGGATGTTATGGAAAGTCATGATCAAGCGTGCCTTGAAGACTTTACTCCATTTCTTTTTTAGTGAATTTTTAACGCAACTTTACTCAGGCTATCGATTTACGGCACTGAGCAGACAACTTAGGACAGTAAATCTTGCGAGGTGTCGTCTATTTCTTTATTCCAGATACTAAGCAGTCTACACTCTGCCATCGATTGATGACCTGGTTAAAAGGTGAAATATATGGTTGAAGTATTTAAAATTTAAATATCAGATTAACTGAATCCGGAAAGTCTATGCCCTACTTTTATCATTTCGAGTAAAAGTACATATATATAGTGTAATCTACAGACAGACTGTTTTGCTGCTCTTCAGTGTGAGTAGACGTTCGATTGCTTCAAGCTAGGAGCGAAAGCCGACCGATTTGACATCAGTCAGATATCCTATGCCTAGGCCATCGTTGCAAAGCAGAGGATTACGGAAATTTTAACTTTATTTCTATAAGAAATACGCCAGTCGAACGGAGAACTCAACTCATATTTGAAGAGTAATGCATTAATAGAAGTAAATCAACTTCCGTGGAAGGTAGTTAAATAAAGAGAGCGTGTTCTTGAATATGAGTAATCATCTAAAATAACGTTTAAGCAAAACAAATATATATATATATATATATATATATATATATATATATATATATATATATATTAGGTTGGTGCAAAAATAATGACGTAATAATGTCGTTTTTTGACGTTAAAAATACGTCAAAAACGACATTATTACGTCATTATTTTTGTACCAACCTAATATATATATATAATCTAGAAGGACTTCATCGGATGAAGCGCGTCGCATAGAACTTTTTTGCACATTGTCATTTATTTGTCCAATATCAGAAGAACAATATATATATATATATATATATATATATATATATATATATATATATATATATATATATATCCTCTCTCTCTCTCTACACACACACACACACACATACATATATATATATTTCTGTTATATATAATATTCTGCCATATATATATATATATATATATATATATATTTGTGTGTGTGTGTGTGTGTGTGTGTGTGTGCAAATATATAGAAAAATAGGAAAGAATACGTTAGGTTAATAATCCGAAGTTCTTTAGTATTTTTGTTTTTTATTTAAAAAGAACAGTGCGCAATACAAAAGTAGAGCCTAAATTACAATTATTTTTTTACAAATATGATTCCTTTGCTACATAAGAGTAATTAAAGTATCAAGCTCTGTTTCATCCTCAAGTGAAATATTTGGAATTTAGGCTAGACTGTTCTAGTTCCACGGGCCATGTGTAATGGATATCAGTCATCCCCTGTTAATTCCCCTCTCCAAGTTCTCCACCGCCGTAACCAGGTATTGAACTCACACTCTATGGGTCATGTCACTGGATCTAACCAACGCCTTTATCCACTGTGTCATGTGTCCTACACCAGCAAGCGAAATAAAGCGTTCAATTCGACATTCCAACCACCTGAGGAAGGCCGGAGCGTACAACGGCCGAAACGATGTGATAAATATGACAACAAAGATGAGGGCAATAGTCCGAATAATGTAAATAGTGTACGACTGGAATTATGTAGCGATTCTTACGTGTTTTTGCTGTAATATCCTAAAATAAATAATATTGCTCTACTATGCATAGAGCACTCTTTTAAATTAAATCTTACGAACGTTGGAAGTGTATTCTATTCGTTCTCATCGTACCTATATATATATATATATATATATATATATATATATATATATATATATATATATATTATATATATATATATATATATATAGTATTTGTGTGTGTGAAGATGATGAGACAAAGTGAAAAATCTATAAACGACATGTTTCGCGGAAAGCGTTTATTTTTGGCTTCTTAATGTTAGAATGAAAGAAATACAAAACTGTGTGTAAAGAAAATGTCCAGAGATATCTGAGGGTAACTGACGACCATAAATCAAATTATTTTATCACCTTTTATCACCCAGACTCAAGAGAGTGTCTGTATGCCTGTTTCGCGTATGGTGGATTTTAAATAAGTCCACCGAAAGTAGAGCCTATTTTTTATGTACAGACTCGTATATAAGTGTATATATGTACACACCCAACCAGACATATACATATATTAGAGACTTTTTTTATGTATTCCTTGTACACACATGTATATATGTACAAACTCAGTCATATATACCTGTGCATACATATACACATACATATACACATTTTTTTTGACTTTTTAAGTATACGTTTACTCCCATTCATGCCCACTCATATATATATATATATATATATATATACGGACACATACACGTATATACACATTAAAGAACCTTTTTGTCTTGTATACTTACACATCTATACACACATACATATATTTTTATATATAGAAATTTATAGATTTACTACTTTTTCTCATGTTATCTGCTTTTGTTTCCAATACTATTATCCAGCGTACAAACATCCGTACCCCAAACACAAACACTCCCAATATATATATATATATATATATATATATATATATATATATATATATATATATATACTCTTTAAAATTGGAATTCAGATACCTTTAGTAAATGACCATTTTAACCTACGAATTTTAATTTTAAAATTAAGTTTGTAGTGTACTGAATACAGAGTACATTACAAACTGATAGCATAAATAGTTTGAAAATCATGGGAATTTTAAAATTAAAATTTGTAGGTGAAAATGGTCATTTACTAAAGGTATCTGAATTCCAATTTTAAAGAAAATTTGCTCTGTTTAATGAAAATAAACATTGAGCGCTATTTTGTAAGTCAGTTTTAACATATTCCAAATTCTATGTCGTGTTAATAGGACTCGCCTGGATTATACCAACGGATTACTACCTGTATATATATATATATATATATATATATATATATATATATATATATATGGTTAATTCGGGCAAGAAACGCCCTGTAAATTTTAACGCCTCAAAGTCAAAAATTCTTTCATTTAATCAGCACAGAAAACTTTTTTTCTGCCTGCCATTAGCATGCCTGATGCGAGACTCCATGAGAGCAACACACTGCACCTCCTTGGCCTCACGTTTTCAACTGACTTGAAGTGGAGCGACTACATCGAATCAATTGCTGCATCTACTGCAAGGAAATTTGGGTCGCATGCCAAAAGGTTTTTCTCGTTAGTGTCCATCTTGCACATTTACATTGAATACTGTTGCCATATCTGGTGCTCCTGTTGTACATCTAGAGATTCTTGACGAAATCCAAAGAAGGGTCTCTAATGTAATCGATCCTGACTTGGCATCTCAACTTCAGTCACTTTCTCACCACCCTGACCTAACTTCCCTCTCTCTTTGCTGCAAATATTTTCATGGCAGTTGCTCTGAGGAGCTTTTTTTCCGCTGTTCTCATCTAAGTTCCACTACATGAATTTAAGCCTGCTACTAGATTGTCATCTAGGTCCCACTCTTTTACTGTTGAAATAATTAAATGCAACCGTCACTTCTACTCCAACACTTTCTCTTCTTGCACTTCCTTCCCATGGAACTTTATTCCGTTTACTTGTTTCCCCTGATAACTACAATCTTCAAAAATTTAAATGCAACGTCAATCGCCATCTATCTTCTTGAACCCCGTTTATCTTACGTTCATTCCTCAACCCTCCCTATTCTTAGTCTTCTCTTTCACTTTCATTCCCTGTAAACTGCTGTGAACTGGTGGCTTTGAAGCTTTGCTTAGGGTGAAATGATTAATATATATATATATATATATATATATATATAAAACACTTATTGATATACGTCAAATTATGTAATTTAATGTATGTAAAAATGAGCCGTATTTTGTCAGTGAGTATGCCCAATAGATATTTAGAGCAATAATAATTATCAACAAATAAAAATTCACCATAGTTATCTGCGAGACTAAAAATTTAAGTACTTTGAAATTTTTATTTATTGATAAATATATTTTAGGAACATCTATAACAAAGTAAAACTTGTGTAACGTGTTTCGTCCTTTAGGACTTCATCAAACTAATGTGATGTTTGCTTGATGTGAGCACACATTCAAATGAAGTAGTGATGACGCTGAAATTAAAAATTTCAATTAATTTTTCAAAATATGTGTTTGGATATATATATACGAGTTTTTTTCAATTTTTCATAGATTTTCCTATAATTGTTCTCATATATAAAAAGTTTATACATCGTTTTCTCATACTAACAATATACATACAGTGGAACCTCGGTTTACGAATTTAATTCGTTCCTGAAGGCCGTTCGTAACCCGAAACGTTCGTAAACCGAAAATATTTTTCCAATAGGAATCAATGAAGGCAAAAAAAAAATCACAGTACAATAAAATTGGAAAAGAAAAGCACAACACGGCGGTCGACTCAGAAATGATTCCGTTTGGGTTAACTCGGTTCGGCAATGTTCGAGAACTGAAATTTTGTTCGATAACCGAGGCATTTTCATCTCGAATTTTCTGTTCGAAAACCGAATTGTTCGACATGTGAGATGTTCGAGAATCGAGGTTGCACTATACCTTATACGAAACCTTTTTAATATTCAAGTTATAGAATTATATATTTATCGGGCAATCTGAATTTCATGAGCAGTGTTATTTGAAACTCTGGAGTCGGTCAAGAACAGATATTGCTTGAACATTTATTAATTTATTGTTTATATATATATATATATATATATATATATATATATATATATATGAAAATTTCTCCGATTTAACCAGTAGAGAAGACAATATTTATGAATAAAAATGACAATAGGAAAACTAGTAATTGCTGACGCGTTTCGTTCAATGTGGACTTTATAAATGAATATAATTTAACGAGGTAACTAATAAAAACAAAAACAGAATGTTACTAGCAACTGGAATGTAGAAAATGCTATTTTCCTATTGTTAACTGAAAATAACGTCAGTATTTGTCACGTTCAGAGAATATTGTCATTATATCTGTGTTGATGTATTCAACCATTTTCTTTCGATTTTATGAATCTGTTGTGTACATTTGTTTGTGAGAGCAGTAATTTTGTCAAGAAAGGTAAAATGGGGAAAAAATCTGGGCGTAGATTAGTATTTGGGTACTGTTCTATGGCGACATTCTCTAGAATTTTCCTTCGGAGTGAGTTATTTTCTTTTTTATGAGTGTAGCATTTTTAAAATCAAAATTATGGTTGAATTTATTTCTATGTATGACTAGTGCATTAGCTAAGTTGTTTTTTGTGAGGTCTGTTTTGTGCTCATAAATGCGTTTTTTTAAACTTCTACTTCTTTCTCCAATATATTGAGAGAAACAGTTTTGGCAATTTATTCTATAAATGCCTGCTTCAGAAATATTATTGCTATTAATGTTTGAAGATCTTAGTATATCCATAATGGTTTTGGAAGTGTTTGTGACTATTTCAAGATTATTTACATGGGATAGGTTATTCTGGATAATGGAGAAACAAGTAGAAGTTTTAAAAAAATAGCTTTTCTCTACATTCCAGTTGCTAGTAACATTCTGTTTTTGTTTTTTATTAGTTACCTTGTTCAATTAAATTCATTTCGTATTTTGCTTTGATGAAGTCCACATTGGACGAAACGCGTCAGCAATTACTAGTTTTCCTATTGTCATTTTGTCATTTTTATTCATATCTATCTATCTATCTATCTATCTATCTATCTATCTATCTATCTATCTATCTATCTATATATTATGAAATGGATTCAATACGTCATATTTTGATTTGCTTTGCTTAAAACGTTATTTTAGATTGATACTCATATTCGAGTACAGTGGTCACATTACTAGGTAGGTTCTGTGTTACTCTTTTCTGTTCCTCTTGCCTTCAATCGACCCTGTGAGTATCTCCTTTTCCTCATTTTGACATATAAAATTCAACTGTCTCTTCCGGATGTTAAATATAAGTGTCATTTTTGTTTTCATTTCTCGAAGACTTTTTTTTATTGGTCACGTGTTTGGTATTCTCAACATCCTTTTGTAGAACCATATTGTTTCACGTTTCTTTTTCATCTGTCAAGAGATTGCTTGTTGACTTAGCATTAATTCCCTTTAAAAAAGGCATGAATTAATCTTCCTTCAATTATGGACTAGATAGCAGGGCAAACTGGTCCCTGTTGTTTTGGTTGGCAGCCAGTCTAGGAGAAAGAAAACTCTGACTTCAAATTTAAAGAGGGTTCTTTGGATTCTTAATGGTACACAGTGAACCATTTCTCTGTTGTCATTTCTGGAAAAAGAAAATTAAAATCTATAAGAAGTTCAAGTCTCAGAAAGGATTGGTTTCTAATTGAAAGATTCTTCTATGTGCCGTCTCCTTTCAGGACGCTGTCGATCATGGCTCTCCACAATTTCCTGTCCTTCGTAGCTCTTAAATAAATTTTGTTTTTTCTTTTCGTTATTTCTCCTAGACCTTGTTCCGCCATCCATTTACTCAAGTTTATACTTCTTCTTCTATGTGCCGTCTCCCTTCAGGACGTTGCCGATCATGGCTCTCCACAATTTCCTGTCTTTCGTAGATCTTAATAAATTTTGTCATCGTTATTTCTTTTAAACCATGTTCCTTCATCCATTTACCCAAGCTTACTAAACATGTTATGCGTTGCTTTCCACTGTCCCGCTTGCCCTCAAACTGTCCTGAGAGTATCAGGTTTTCCAAGCCCTCTTTCCTCATTATATGCCCCAGAAATTTCAACTGTCTCTTCCTAATGCTAAATTTTCTTTTATTTGTATTTTCTCTAAAACTTCGCCGTTGCTCACATGTTCAATTTATGGTATCCTCAGCATCATTCTGTAGAAACACATTTCTATTATTTCAAGTTTCCCATTCATCTTTGAGGAGATTGTCCAGCATTCACTGCCATATAGAAGGACTGATATTGCATAACAGTTCAGTACCATTTTCTTTGTTTTCTGTCTCTTGATACTCTGCTTAGCTTTTGGAATGAATCTCAATGCAATGTTCGAAAGCTGGGAATTAACCAAACTTCCGCGAGACAAAAGGAAAATTTACTTCCAGTTTCACAGACAAAATATTCTTTATTTGCGACCGACGTTGTTCTGTCCCGGTTGCAGAACTGATAATCTCACTGAAATTGCGATAAAAAAACAAAGAACAATTAAGATGAAAATAGAATCCCAAATTAGTAATAATGGTTTATTTTGTTTAATAAAAACTGATAACAGAAAGGGAAATTATGAAGCAAAACTGACTCGCAATAATAATGATTAGAATGATTTAATAATAAAAGTGATTAAAAGCAAATAAAAATAAATTAAGTAAATAAAGAGAAATTGACCAACTTGAACCTTTGTTCCAGTCATTATTTTACCTCATCCTTTTGACACATCGTTGTTTTTCGGACACGAAAGTTCAAGCAAAAAATGAAATACTATGCAAAATAAAAAATATTGATAATACAAAGTAAAAGGTTCGTGAAAATTCATACACAATTAATAATAATGCTTGAAATGTTTTTAAATAATATTATAGAGAAAAAAGCAAGTAATAATTTGAATTAAATTAAATAGGAATCAACATTAATGAAAATGATTGACAATGTTTTATCGAATAAAATATTGATAAACGAAAGTAAAAATTACAAATACAAATTATAAAGGAAATAGACGCGATCCATATTAATAATGTTTGAAATGGTTTGTACAATAAAATAGTGATAAAAATGAAGCTGAAAATAAATTCTTTTCAAAATGACAATTGATAATACTTTATCGAATAAAATAATGATAAAAGAAAGTATAAAGAAAATAAATGCTATACACTAATAATAATAATAATGGTTGAAATGAGTTATAAAATTGGTGATAAAAACAAGCAAAAATTAAAAAGAATATAGACACTATTCAAGATAACTGTTGACAATGCTTTTATACAAATAATGAAAAGTAAGTAAAAATTCAGCCGAAAATAGATAATATTCAAAATTAATTATAATTTTTGACAGATCAAGATCTAATTAAAAACAAAATAAAAATAATATTATTGCTATTACTTTTTTGATATTTGTTAAATACTGAAGAAATAGCGAAACCACAAACTATAATAATTCAGCCATATTTTTTCAGTTTCTCGTAATCTCTCTAATGTAAAGTAGTAAAAACTTTACCACACTGAATTTACTAAGTGACACAAGTTAAAACAAAATGTTTCAATTGAACAATTAGAGAAGCTAGAATATGGCGATTAATTGTTTAATATATCGAAAAATTTTAATTTTTCCTGTAAACTCATCGACGACTGTACTTTTTAAAAACAATTTTGTGCTTACGTTTACGGATAAAATATTTTTTTCAATAAATATCCCCCCTCCCACCAAAAGAACACAAAGCAAATTCGCTTTAGTACTTTCAAAATGCGAATGACAATTTCAGAAAAAGGCAAATATTAAAAACAGAATGAAACAGCACATTCATAGAGAGATTTCATTTTTCGTTTCGTTTGTAAACACATTTTACAATTTGTTTTGACAAATGGTTATTGCTTCATGACCTCTTTAAATTTTTCGTTTCGTTTGTGTACATTATTTTTTAGCACGACAAGGCAGGTATTTTTTTTTCTTTAAATTGTCTTTCGTATACATAAGAATTGTCGAAAAAGTGTTAGGATGTCTGCAGCCTGGTTCCGAATTACCTGTTTTGGTGATAAATTGGAGAGTGTGAAGGCATAAAAGTGGTATTAGGGTCATTGACATGGGAATAAGAGTTGGGTGGGGAAGTAAAGAGTAATGTTTATATACTTTCGTATTTTGATTTGTAGGTAGTCAAAAAAGAAAAAAAAAATGAAAAGAAAAAAATGAAAAGAAAAAGATGACAGATGTATTTGTGCGTTTATGTTGCCATATATGACACATTAGGACAGGTACCGTAATATTGCACTCAATTTAAAACCGTAATATTGCACTCAATTTAAAACCGTAATATTGCACTCAATTTAAAACCGTAATATTGCACTCAGTTTAAAAGTTGGTGTTTGACTTGATTAATAATAACACAAAATACTTTTTTTTTCAAATCGTTACCGGTTTTTGAGAAAATGAGTTTGAAGATTAAATTTAAGTTCAAAACCGTCGCGTTGGAATTTAATTCCGGTGATCAGTAAAAGCCTTATAGCACAGCCTTATAAAATTTATAATTTACTGAAGCTTTACAAATTGTATATGGACAAGATGCAAAGCACAAGCACATTATTACTAAATCATTGTGCCATCAAATAAGACCTTCATTTACTCCAAAGGGAAATTATGATGAACAATTTAGCTATATTATAATGTAAGATGTTATACAATGCAGGCGTTTTAGTGTGATTTCCAATAAACAAAGCAAATTAAAAACATTCTGTCTTTTAATTTGTACCTAGCAATATTACAATTTTACAATTTTTTTTACTTATCGAATACTGTAAATAATTGCATATTTTGTCTGTGGTGATGATTTATAATAAGAATTCTGGTTTGAATATATTTTCCATTCATTGTATCTAATACAAAAGATATTAACTTTATTTGGATTTATTCTTAAAATACCAAAATTTTGATGTCAGTTTATAAGCAAAAACCTTTGGAAATTATGTATTTCCATACATTTTCTCAGATGATCGTTAAAACTAAATGCTCAAAAATTGATAAAAGCTATGAATTTTTTGGTGTCAGTACTTATCACATCAAATCCCAGGATTCTCAGTGAGTGCAATGTTGATTTTCTTAAAAAGATGAAGAATCAATCTGTCCTAAGGACACAGTCATACAGCTTTTGTCCCCTGCACTGTGTGTAGAAAAAAAGAAAAAAAGAAAAAGAAGCTGATTTAGTGCAGTAGTTACTTTTCATGATTCCAATTCTTGTACAATTACAACCATACGCTGAAGATTGTTCCCGCGGACAAACGTTAAAATTCATTTAAGTGAGCGAGGCTAAAATATGAACGGGAGTAGAAGAGGCCCTCTTCACTCTGTCGCAGGATGATGGTCATAAAACTAATCGGCTGAAAGAAGGGGATTTATTCATACATCCACACGCACAGGATTTCACATAACGTCGAGTTTAAAGTGGGCAGCTGTTCCAAAATTGCTAATGGCGTCGGGTAATGACCCAAGCCGCGTCCAGAAGCAGAGATACTGCTTAGTCGGTGGTTGGAGTAGAGGTGCTTATAGGTATGGCCCCCACCCCTGTGGCTCAAGCTATTCGAATGAAAGAAAACCATGTATGAAAAGTGAAAAATGATAAGGCAACGAATCATTACGACGAGAAGACGGTTTACACGGTAACTGAATTAATACTTACAGAGATACGATGTTGTTTTGCAAGATATCTTAATTGATTTCCAGAGATACGAAGATGCTTTATACAATAGCTGAATTGATATTTACAGAGACACGAAGATGATTTTCACAATATCTGAATTGATTTCCAGACAAACGAAGATGACTTTCACAATATCTGAATTGATTTCGAGAGAAACGAAGATGACTTTCACAATATCTGAATTGATTTCCAGACAAACGAAGAAGACTTTCACAATATCTGAATTGATTTCCAGAGACAGGAAGGTGACTTTCACAATATCTGAATTGATTTCCAGAGACAGGAAGATGACTTTCACAATATCTGAATTGATTTCCAGAGACACGAAGGTGACTTTCACAATATCTGAATTGATTTCCAGAGACAGGAAGGTGACTTTCACAATATCTGAATTGATTTCCAGAGAAACGAAGATGACTTTCACAGTATCTGAATTGATTTCCAGAGACACGCGGATGGCTTGCAAAATAACGGAATTGATTTTCCGAGGCGCGAAGAAGTTAGTTTCTAATTATGATGTTAGTCATCTTCTTAAAAGTGTATAAATCATCATCGTTTGAAGCTGTGAAATAGTGTGTATTCTTCAACTATTATAACGTCTGTACTATTGTCGTCGTCTTCATGTTCCTCCTCCTTCAATCTCTTGCCCGTTTTGTTCATATTTAAGGCATTCTGCTTACGTCAATGTTATTAAATTAATATTTATTCATTTGATAATATAATGAAAATATATACAATTGATTCCATGACTTGTAAATATCCAGGATATTTTCTGTTAATTCACCCCAAAATAAAAAGAATTTATATTTTTTAAAATTCACACCAAATTCTCCCAGAGCGATGTCCTTCCATTGCAGCCTGGTTGGGTTGACCTTTGCCATCGCTCCAAATTTTGGCAACTCCGTCGTGCTCACCACGATGAACAAGCCAAAAACAAACTTTATTTTATTTTATTTTAAATTGTAAAAAATTCCTTGCAAGTACCTCGAATATCATCCGTACTTAAGAAATAGGAATAACTCCTTGATTTTTGGTAATTTTTTATTTTGAGGTTTTCAGTTGTTGCAAGGTGAGGTAAACAAATTTTGATTTAAAATTCCTAATTTCAAAAGAGTGTCAAAAATTCAATAAAAAACAAACAAACTTTGATTTAAAATTTAAAATTTCTTGGGGTGAATTAATATTTGCGATAAGTAAATTTACATTATTAAGGGTGACTTAACAGAAAAGATCCAATTACCGAATAATAAGTATTTAGAGATAGGCTGGAGACGGTTCGTATGTTTATAGTGATTTTCCAAGCGTAGCTCAGATGTGAAACAAGGCCGAAAGTATGGGGCACCCAGTGAGGATCAAACACACTACTCAGTCGTAATTGTTCTATCAAGACAAACTTGCTAACCATTACACCACCTCGAGGTGCCCCTGTTCACATCTTTATATGAGAGAAAGAAAAAACTAGGATACTCTAAAATGACTAATATTAGATTTATAAAAAAAAAATGTTATGAAATTGGTTGAATATTTATATAGTTGAAGAGAATGCTCCGCGTCTTAAGAACATTGATTTCTTGGAATTATGAATAGCTTAAGAATATGATTTGCATATCAATATTTTTTATGAAGTACGGAGTTAGCAATCTGCCTACGAAGATGAGATTTAGCGATACGGAAAGTACTTTATAATATTCTACGTAATGGAAGCAAATATCAAAGATTTAAAGTTGGTGAATATACGGATGATCATAGCTACCTTTATTCAAAAACCTTCTTTTGAGCTGCAGAATCTAATTTGGGGAAATAACTGCGCATTCGTTGTTAATTATTTGCATCCTCTCCGCTGCCATTGTTAAAAATTATTTTGAGCTTTTTGGAAAAGGATTTGTATATTTTCAAAGACATGCGTTATTCCCCAAAGCATAC
The DNA here is from genome assembly GCA_963932145.1 of Acanthosepion lycidas. Lineage (NCBI taxonomy): Eukaryota > Metazoa > Mollusca > Cephalopoda > Sepiida > Sepiidae > Acanthosepion > Acanthosepion lycidas. The sequence continues at coordinate 89,046,477 of OZ010598.1, read as the reverse complement.
GTCATTGTGATTAGTTAAAAGATTAATTTAAAAAAAGTAAAACATAAAAACAAGCAAACAAACAAAAAACAGAAAACACACAAAACGTAAAAACAGAAAGAAGAAAAACAACGAGAATTTTTATATAAAAAAACCCCCTGCTTATTTACATTAATTTGCAAAGACGAACTACGTTCCTTATTTCCAGCATTTCTAACCTTTACGGTTATGACCCGCCATGCTACATACATTGTAGCGAAACACATTCATTCTCTTCGTATTCCATTAGTGAGAAGAAAGTTCCATTCGAACATCTTCTCTCAGCGAACCACTGCTCTGTGGAACCGATATTCCAAGATGCAGTTTCCCGATCAAAACATTCTTAACCTGTTCAAATTTTGGTTAACAGTTATCTTCCCCGCATATCCTCTTAAACTGTGCCTCTTACTCTCTAACCATCTACCTCGAGTGGCTCTCGGGCCTTGTACAGAGTGAACACTATTGTAAAAAAAATTACAAAGAGTTTTTAACTCGTATAAAGTTTTTACCTACTGCAGTTTTTGTTATCTTATTATCATGATTGAATATGAGAATGGCTTGGAAGGGATCAGAAAGACTTGCCACTTCATGTTGGAACACCTGTTCCTGTACGATCATCGAAGTTAAGCAACATCGAGCCTGGTCAGTGCCGAGATGGGCGACCGCTTAGGAATACCAAGTACTGTAAGACTGGATGTGCGGATGATGTAATTGATAACGACTCGGAATATTTAATCGGAGTTCCAGTTCCCGAAAGGTATGAATTCACCTCTTCTCCCCTCCAGCTATGGGTTAATTAGTAAGACTTAGTAAGACTTGTATCACTAAACCATTATTATCTCTAAAAAATTCTTACAATCTAAAAATATTTTCTGGCTTTAAATAACCTGCAAAGTGTTGATAAGTCGTAGAAAACGAATTAATCAATGAAACGTTGATTAGCTATACATGTATGCATTTTAGATTTATTTACATTCTCTGGAATATAAATGTTTAGAAACTACCGTGGTCACAAAATGAGGGCTTATTTTATATAATAATTGTAATGTAGAATTGATCCCCCACTTTATATCCACTGATTTCTTTTTTTGTTACTGATTAGGTATGAATCTACCTGTTCTCCCCCCAGCTATGGGTTAATTAGTAAGATTTGTATTACTAAACCATTATCTCTAAAAACTCTTACAATCTCAAAATATTTTCTGGCTTTAAATAACCTGCAAAGGGTTGATAATCCGTAGAAAACGAATCAATAAAAAAAAAAACAATCAACCGAAGAGATCAGAAGTTAAAAATTAGATTTTTTTTTTAAAAATTTACAACCTAATGGTAACCGTCTATTATTTATTCTAACCTTAGTTTCTAATTTTGTTTAGAATATGACGCAGTTGAAATGGGAAAACAGCTCTTCAATAAATTTTTGGCAACAGAACCGAATATAAATATTTGAAAGTAAAATTAATAATTCGCATACAAAATTCATAAATTAAAGCAATTAAATATAAAATGATTTATACATCGGTAAAAATATTAGATTACCAAAATTGGTCCTTTAAATAAGGGAAAAGATTTGCGTTCATTAGAATCACTTAAATGTTGATAAAGAATATTTCGATAATATTTCACGAAAAGTTGAAATTATCGAAACATTTTGTCCACAAGTAAAGTATTATTAAACCGAGGAAGGATATTAAAATACAGGCTATTCCCCTGACAAATAAAGACATCATTTAAAATGTAAAGATTTTAGTAACTATATGTCTCATGAAAACAAAAATAAATACGCTTTATGTTGAAAAATAGAATATTTATTTATCAAAATTCGAACAAGATTGTCAAAGTGATTTAGATTTTATAACCGATTTCACAAAGATTCACGAATGTTCAATACGCGCACCACCTGTGACACAACAGTAGTCCAGCTCCTGCGTAACATGCTGTAGCATGTCTCGCGTAACATTCTCCAGCGTCTCAGTGATTTTCCGCTTAAGTTCCTTTAGGTTTGTGGGAAGAGGTGGGGATATAGACCTGTCCTTTCACATAGCTCCATAGAAAAAACAAACACACACACGCAACGTGGACGTGGTTCAACAGAATATTGTCACTGTCAGACTCAATCCGTCCTCTTGGTAGATTCTCTTTGAGGTGTCGGAGAATGTTACGCAAGACATGTTACTGCGTGTTTGGCAGGAGCTGGACTACCGATTCGACATGTGTCGTGTTACAGGCAGTGCGCATATTTGTGAAATCGGTTATAAAATCTACATCTCTTTTCTTATCTTATTTTAATTTTGATAAATAAATTTTTTATTGTTCAACATGAAGCCTATTTAATTTCGTTTGTCTGGGACATGTAGTTACTCAGATATTCACATTTTAAATGGTGTCATTTGTGGAGGATAGCCTGTGCATCAAAGATATATTGCATTGTTTATGAATTGAAAACATCCAACATAAGTGCACTCAGAAAAATTAAAATAAATTCTTGGTTTGATGGTAAAAGGCTGATGTTTTTACTAATTGTTCGACAAAAACAAGGCTCATCAACAACTCAAGGTAGAGGCTTATTGATTGAGGTTGTTGTACATGAGAAGGGGAGGTAAGAAGTATAGTTTAAGAGGATATGTAGGAAAAATTACGGTTAATCCTCAACTTAAAGAGATTAAGATTATAGTGATCAGGGGCTCTGTTCCACGAAGCAGCGGTTATTGGGAAGAAGCTCTCCAAATGGAACTTCTTCCTTGCTAACGGAATTTCAAAGCGAATGAAGAGGATTTGTTCCAGTGTACATGGCATAGTGAATGTTGAGAAGGTCTAAACTGGTGGAATTAAGGAATATAGCTTGTCGAAACATTTGCCATGGAAATAGCGATAGAATAGCGTGAGGCTTGTGTCGTTTCGTCCGTGGGAAAGGGTTTTGTAAAACCGAAAATAATCCGTCGCCCACAAGGCCACAAAGACGATTCTGAATTCTATCAATGTTGAAAAGTGAAAGGTAAATAGAATTGAAATGGCAATATGTGAAAGATGGTACCCCTCCAGTAAGTACCTGACTTCAACTACCATGCTATATCTTCAAAAAGAGACAGATCAAACCAAAAAATTGATTATTGCTGCCATATTTGAGCTGGAGCTGCTCAGTCCTTATTTGCCTGTCTTGACAGATTTCAAAAGCGTCTACGCGGTCTTGTGATGAATTATTTCCCACCCTACAACCGTTTTTCCCACAGACGAAATTTCGCGAGCCTCTCGCTATTCTATCACTATTTTTATGGCTAGTGTTGTCACGAGCTATGTTCCTTGGTTACACCAACCCTGACATTTGCAACTGGGTTCCGTCGTGCCAAGTACACGTGGATGAATCATCTTCATCCCTTTCGTATTCCATTAGTAAGGATTAAATTCTACTCGGACAGCTTCTTCCCAAGAACTGCTGCTTTGTGGAACCGTCTCCTGGCAAGATGTTTTCCTAAACACTACAATCTTGACCACTTCAAGTCTATTTTTAGCCGTTATCTTTCCTGCATAACCCCACGAATTTGCCTTCTGGCCTTTTCTTACGCTCATCCAACACCACGCAGTAGCACTCTACCTTGAGTGGTTTTTGGGCCTTTTATTGGATGAACATTAGTATTAAAAATGTATTTCGTTTTTAAGTGAATGTTTTCTTGATCCGGATTATGATGCTTAAGTAGCTCGCATAATCCTAATTTACGTGAAACGATTGACAAAAATTTATATTTAAACCCTCGTGCGCGCTGAATTTACAAACGAAGCACGTAAAAAGTAATGGTTCTTTATATTTGAAGGGATATAGCGAGTTGACGTCGTTTGAGAGCGGGTTATCTCCCTCTTAACCCACAAAGTGTTAAGCAATTGTGACGACATCCGATTTTGACACAATCGGCTTTGGGGGTATTGAAGGCCCGACTTTTATGGGTGGCAGGACACTGCACTTTGTTTTCATTCCATCGCGTACTTCAATCGGGTTGTGTTGTCGTGATGCTTCCAGTTCGTACAGCTTAAAGTATTTCCGGCTGATCACACTGCAGATGATGAAGACGACGAGGCACAGAGTGTAAGCGATCAAAATTCCAATCCAGTAACGGCAACGTTCTTTTGTCCAGCAGCTGTCCTCTTCCCCAATGGAGGTTGACGGCGTGGACCAACTATCTGACGATTTCATCCCAGTAACGGAGGATAAGGTAGAATTCATGGCACTGAAATGAGAGAATTTTAACCAGTTACGAATTGAAAAGCTTTATTGGGATTCATCATCACTTGATTAATTTTCTAGACATTTAAGTAGTTTCACATATATGTAAGTACATAAAACTATAAGTGCATAAGATAGAAACACACGCAATGTTATAGATTTGAACACACACACACATATGAAATATAAAAGACTTAGTCAATACTAAACAAAACAATAAACTAAAACCTGAAGGAGGAATTTACTGTAATAATTGTTAGAAAAATACATAGGAGAAACTTCAAGGAATCTAAATATATATTTATATGAACAGAAAAGGGACATTTTACAAAACAATACATCAAATGCGTTGGTTTCCCACCGTAAGGCAACTGACCACAATTTTGAGATGAAAATGCTACTCTGATTAAAGGAGAAAAACAATTCCCTACGGCGAAAATTTCTTCTGAGTGCCTTGATTGCAAAGTCATCCACAGGTAACTTGCGCTGGGACTCTTTCAACCTTTCACTTTTCCTGGTAGAACTATTATCACAGTGTGAGATATCTACTAATAAAAATGATTGAAAGAAAAAGAAAAAAATCTAAATAAAATCGGCGAGATTAAAAAAAATTTAAATTTAAAAATTCCCAGCATCTTTCGTTCGTGCGCATGTGTAGTCGCTCCAACATAACTGAGTCCGATGAAGTCCTAAAGAACGAAACGTGTCACAATAAATCATTTTCCAATTTACATTTTCTCCACACACACACACACAGACACACACACATATGTACTGAGGTCAATACCGAGCGATGACAGTCTGTTTCAAGCTTGAAAATAAACTTCAGACCTGAAGATTGTTTGACGGCCTGAAAATAGTGTTCAAGCATGAAACAGAATGTCGCTTCTCGGTGTTGACCTCAGTGGCCACTTACACACACACACACACACACACACACACACTCACACACGCGCACACACACACGCGCGCACACACATATATGATAACTTGTAAAATTATTTAATATACATTCGTGTATTGCATACAATAGACATATACGGGATGATAATAAGATATGAACAGATTAAATATATACAACTTTTACGCTATCATTCACTCAATAAAAAGCCCCAGAGCTATTCAAGGTAGAGGCTTGTTGTATGGGCGTAAACATTATGGATTATGGAGATATTTAGAATAGATAACACTTGACACTGAATGAAGAGGTTAAGATTGTTGTAATCGAGCAAGAACTCTCTTGGGAGTCTATTCCCAAAAATTTAATGTCTCCGAACAGAATTTTCCTTCTTAACAATAGAATACAAAGGGGGAATGAGAATGGTTTGCCTGCAGGCATGCGGCATGGCGGTTTTTTAGCTGTAAAGATTTGAACTGTTGGTGCTAGGGAATCTAGTTCGTCAGAACTTTTTTCCGTGGAAATAGCGATAGATTAATGATACTCGTTACATCTCTGGGAAAGGATTTATAGGATGGGACGTGGTTTATCATACACAAGGCCTAGTAAGCAATCTTGCAGTCAAGGTTGGAAAACGCGGTTGGGCACTTCCATCAAAGATAATAGCAGAAGTAACCCATTTTTTGTTCTGATCTCTCACTTGTAAAAATAGAGCATCGCATTCTGCAGCTGGTAACAGAAACCGGGCATGTTTGCAGTATCTCTTTAGAGATGGATCGTATATGTGTTCCCAATAGTCGTTCGAAGCAAAGAACCTCTTTGTGTGTTACCATTCATTGTGACTGATGAGAATTCAGGGTCAGCACGATGATGAAAACTTACCACCTTTGTTTATATATATATATATATATATATATATATATATATATATATATATATATATATATTAGTATAGGATTGGTGTATACGGAATAAATTCCAATAACCAAAAAATACTATTCTTAAAATAGTGCTCAATACAGAGTAGAGCAAATATAATTTATTCGAAAATTATAACATAAATATGTTATAAAATCACAAGAAAAATTGCCATTTTGTTTCAACACTTCTGGTATCTTATCAAGTGATGGTGTTGAATGTAGAATAAAGGGCTATTATTTATTCAACACCATCACTTGATAAGACACCAAAAGTGTTGAAACAAGATGGCTATTTTTGGTAGTGATTTTATAACATATTTATGTTATATTTTTCGAATAATATATATATATATATATATATATATATATATATGTCCCGGAAAGAGATATATTTGTTCGAAGTAGCAACGTGGTTGTTGACTACTGTAACCGGATAGGACAATTTAGCAGGTGACCATAATGGACCGGGCCTCATCGTAGTGTTAGGCAATAGGCGTATGCAATAGGAGTCCAATAGGTGTCGTCCCTGTACCTCCACATCAGTCTGTATTTATGGCTGACACCAGCCAATGATATTACTGTGAGGGGGAACCCAGGTGTATGCATATACATTGCATCAAATATATATATATATATATATATATATATATATATATATATGTATATATATATATATATCTGATTGAATAAGTTACAAACGTTATCTCTGCATATTTTGATCATAATACTTTCATATTCATATGCTAAAACAAAACAAAACAAAAAAAACAAAAAAATTCATTAATGCTAATATATCTCCCACGGAGCCCAATAATAAAAATAAAATTAATCATATATTATACAAAATACAATACAACCAATTTATTTATTCTCAATAGATCCTCCCCACTAACTGATGTATTACGTAAAACCAATATCAATTCGAATGTCCCTTGGGAGAATGTATTTCCGACAGAAAAACAAATGTATATATACGACAACTACATTATCAAGACGTCTTACTCTACACATGCCTGACCATTCGTCCATTGCAATACATTTACACCAACGTCCCTGTTCACATTCCCAGTATAGAATAATACTGATTGATAACACAACTATCTTAGATTAAGAAAATAACTACAGATCCTCGAATCAGTCTCCATTAAAAATTGAAGCCGACACTGAATAGAATCAGCTGCGAATACTTTAATAATGTTCTAAAATGCATATAAAAACAACAGTCTTCACGCTTTTAATGCGCGCTCGACAATGACATTCAAACATAAAAGAAAAAAAAATCCATAATGGGTAATTATTCATGTTTTAATGAACGCTAAAGCATAACTGTCAGCCATAGCAATTAAACGCAAAAGAAAAATTCAGGTAATGGATAGCTACACATAATATTTGCCTTACCAATTGCATCCCTGATGATAGCCTCAGAAAGAGATGAAAAGTACTTGGGAATTAAAAGTGATTCTCACTGTTACAGTGTATTTATTGCTTCATTTAATTGTTATATACGGAAAAATATTCGTGAATATGAAGGGATTCTGATAAAAATAAGCAGACACTCCCCCACGCGCGCGCGCTCACACACACACACACACATATATATCTATATTCTCATATGGAGTATATCTATAGAAGAGACAAAATGAATAAAAAGACAAGAGGAAAACTATGCTTAGTTTAGCCGACGCGTTTCGTCATTCGACTGACTTTTCAAGGAAAATGTGATTTCATTTTGCAACAATTATATATTTTGCAGTTACTCAAAATTTCCAAATTTAAGAATGCTCATAAATATTCAGCAAATTAACTGAAAAGATTTCGGTGTTAGATCCTAGATCACATCATATAGCATCTTAAATTTAAAGATGCTCAATACCAAATATATTGTGTATCCAATTCCACAACGACTCTAATTTCAACAAAGGATACACACATCCAAGGCCAAATAACACTTGTAAAAACGAACGTCACGTCACTTCCTCGAAGATATAAGCTCTGAAGGAATTTACAAACAAGAAAATCATGCATCATTCAGATAAATGTGGGGGAATTGTAATCATGGACGAATTCATCTGCCAACAGAAAATGAGAGACCTTATCGATGACAACAAACATCTACGAAAAAGTAAACGAAAGCAGAGCCACGAAGGAGAAACTTCATAAGCAATGTCAAAAAAATGACTGAAAATGAAGACATCTTCTGTGGCTAAAACTCATTGAACACCACCCCTAAAAAGTCACACTATACGAACTACGAAAAGCACACAAACCGAGCATACCAATGACACCTATCATATCAGAGATAGGCAGCGCCCACATAAAATAGCCGGCACTCTAAGCAAAATTCTAACACCACTCCTCGGCACAATCAGTCACTCACGCATAAACTCAGGTGACCTCCTAAACAAATTAAAAAACATAGACATCAAAAACAAATATACGGGCAGTTTAGACATTAAATCTCTATACACTAACATCCCTATAGAAAAATGCCTAAGGCTACTAAATACACAATTAACAAAAGCAAAAACAAATTCACTTATCCCCATACATAAAATTATAAAACTGTATCAATTAATTAACAAATAATGTTTCTTCACTTTCGGTAACCACTTCTATAGACAAAAATTTGGCTTACCTATGGATTCACCTCTCAGTAGTGTTCTCGCTTGTCTATTTTAAGAGTTTCTAGAAAGTAGCCCTTTCAATAACATTCTATCACCAAGCTCTTCCTAATTCAGATACATGGACGACTCCCTACTAAAATATCCACAAAACACTATTTTAACAGATATTGTCAACCAACTTAACAACGTTAATACAATAGACTTCACCGTTGAACGTGAATCTAACCACACTCTTTCCTTCTTAGATACGTTACAACTTCTACTCAAACCACACTTATAAAATTAGATCTGGTATAATTACTTAAGAGCACTAAGAATTTGAAGCCGCAATATCTACCCAAAGAAGAAACACACATAGAAAACACATTCACAATCCTCCAATCTGCCTTTTACTTTATCCACAACGCAAAGAGAAAGGCGCAAAAATATATGACCGAAACAAAAATAACAACATTATCCAAAATAATAAATTAAACAAAAATGGATACATAATATTACCTATCAATTCTACAACATTCATTATCTAAAATACTTTATCCCATCTAAACAACATCCAAATAGTTACAACGACTTCCCAAACTATCATGCATATGGGCAGGTCTAAAAACACCAATATCTGTAATCGTTCGGCGACAGGCATATATAAAATAAATTGCCTTCACCTTTACAATATATTGGCGAAACAAGCATAAATAAAAAAAAAAAAAGAAAAAAAAAAAGGGGGCCAAGAAAACAAAAGTGATCTTATGATTAATAATTTAACAGTTTTCCCAATGTCACTTTTCTTTAAGGAATTACTACTTTCTCAACCCAACATGCACAACAAATGTGTTGAAAAATGAAAGGAAAATGGCTGAATCCATCATTTCAAGTTTTGGAGACGTATAATACAAACGTCCATCTCATATTTCAATCCAAGAAACTTTTTCTTCTATTTTTCTTTTTCCTTTTCTTTTTCTTTTTTTCTCTTTCGAATATACTAAATGACGCATTCTAAGGTCTAAATGCCCAGACATATATACGTATATTTTGGCAGCATGTTTTCATTTAGACATGATTCATTGAATAATTTAGTTTTGTCAACTTATTTTCAATAGAATCTTCTCATATTCACAGACAAGCATCTTAGTATGCTTATTAAAGGAAGAGAGAAAATTACCATGTTGATACATATTCATTTATTCCGAGTACTTTTGACATTAGCACAATGTCATCATCAGGGTGTTGTTTTTTTATACGAAAACAATTGTTGTGTTCATTATTTTTATAAAAAAAACGTTGTGGAGCGTTCGGTTAAAGTTAGTAAATTCGACCTTGCCAACCCAACACTCCTCTGTGGCCAAATCGGTTAAAGGCACGTCAGGCTATATGACGGTTCGGTATAGATACACGTTCGATTCCTGTCGGAGGACGAATATTTTCTATGAAAAATTCTCGGACATTCAGGCCAGTAAATATTGTTTAATACTGTTTATTATAAACAGATCATTTGCTTAAATTTTTGTATATATGAAAAGAATGTATAAATATAAAAATGTCTTAAAATAATTGTCGGACTCTGCCCATTTCATAATGTGTGACGTCATTTGTTTACATTTAGATACGCTTTGAGCAGATATGAGTGTACGTGAGATCTTCATGGAACACTGAAGTTTAAAGGCATATATATAGTTATATTTTAAAGACATTTTTGTTTATACGTTCTTTTTTATAAATACAAATATTTAAGTAAGTGCTTTGTTTATAATAAACAGTATGAACGACATTTAACGGGCTGAATGTCCGAGAAATTTTCATAGAAAATATGTGTCCTCCGAATAAAAAATAACGTATAATCATAAAAAATGTCTTAAAATAATTGTCGGACTTTGTCCATTTCATAATATATATATATATATATATATATATATATATATATATATATATATATATATATATATTTATTTATTTATTTATTAAGTTGTATGAATATGCATTTATGACCGTGGGTTTCACACTTTTGCGATCAGACATTTTGACAAAGTGTTTGTCTGATTATCGCAAAAGCGTGAAACCCAGAGTCACAAACTCATATCCATACCACTTATTATATTAGCTCTATCACTGATATTGAGCACTTTTCACGAAGTACCGTGCATATAAAAGATAATATGTGTGTGCGTGCGCGCGCGTGCGTATTTGTGTTTCGTTAAAGACGACTGACAAGGTACCGCGATTAGACTTTTAATTTTTTTGTGTTCGTATAAGTGTTTTCTTTTCTGGACGCAAAATGTATAAAAACTGTCCCAAACTTATGCATACCCGAGCGCTTTCGGATATTTTTTTTGCCATTATCAAAAGCGATTTTTATTTTTTATTTTTAACTCAATTAGGACTGATTTAAACACTCACAAAAACCTACCAAACTCCACCCGAAACATACTAGTAGGAAATACATGTACACTAGCCTCATCTGCATGTAAAAGAAAAAGATTAAAAATCATGGAAGCCCTAATAATAAAAAAGGAAAAGTTAACACTCACTAACATAAACTATGAACATAACCACAGTGTGTTGACTGTGTTTGGAAAGTAAAACATTCCAGTGACTTCGGACGCATACATAAAAACGCCACAAATTCTATTAAAAATAAAAACCGCTTTTGATAATGGAAAAAAGAATAGCCGAAAGCGCTCGGATATGCAGAACATTTGGACTAGTTTTACACAATTTATGTCCAGAAAATTATATTAAAATGAATTATTGCTAAAAAAGATGTACAATATATAGTGAAGAAAAAAATATTGCTTAGATGAAAATTAGTTGGAGGCCCAATACGAAGTCCTTCTGTTTCCACAGAGAGGGCTTCAACGATAAAATATAAATGGCCTCCAACACTTTCAAGTGGTAATTCGAGTGGGACTTGCTAAGAATGGTAAATAAGTCCACACTGAAACTAGTAGCACAATTATAGTAATTTATTGGGTATTCTGCGCTGGAAGACCCGTATGAATTGGTCAGAATGTCTGAAGGAGACTACTTAAGATTGCGGACTTTCAATGGAACGTGTTGCCTTATTCTGACATACAGCCTTTGGGTTGTTCTCCCTATGTAGTGTGAACCACAACTACATTCAAAGGAATAAATCAACGAACTATTATGAAGTGGAGGGAGAATATCCTTACGTATGGACAGGCTTGGCAGAGAAAACAACATGAGTGTTAGCGGCAAAGTAACAATGTCGAACTGATACAGAAACCGGCTTAGCATATCTATCACTGATATTACCCAGCTATGGAAGGCACAGGTACACAGGACATCTTTTTACTATCGCAGGTTTAACCTTATTGAATTCAGCAATTTTATCCTTAATTATTGCTTGAACAATGCCCAATGGATAGGCATATATATATATATATATATATATATATATATATATATATATATATATATATATATAGTTGTTAGAATTTGTTGATGAATAGCAGGAGATGATGGTCGTTATAGGGATGCCGTTGAAACTAGCTATGATGACTCAGGTTTAAATTTCTTCGATACTCATGAGGGCTTTATAGGCTAGTTGCCTGAGTAACATGTCAACACTGCCAATGGTAGGGCCTGAAGAATTTTGGATGTGTCTTGCACGACACTGCTGGCAAGCAAAACAAGGACTTGCCAGTGATCAACTGTTCTTGCCACCTAGCCATGACGCAAGACGAGCTGATGGTCTAGTAACCACTTACATTGACCGAATATATTATGACGCACAATGCCACCCTGATGACCTTACAAGCATGATGCAGGACCGTGATGGTTGACGTGATATATGAATATCCGATCTAGATAGGGCGAATATATATATATATATATATATATATATATATATATATATATATATATAAATAAAAAGAAAGAACAGTAAGATATATAATGAATATAAAATGAATTTAATATGACCCATGTCCTTTGAACTTACATGAGAAACAAGATATTACTAAGTTTATATGAAAAATAAAACTTTACTAAATCAGTGAACTCAATTAGCTATTTTTGGCGTCATTGTCATAAAGTTTACTTAAAAAAAAATTGTTACCTAATAATATACATACTTATAGTTGATGTGAAAATAACTCTACATTAAGGGATTCTAATACATTTACTTGTTCTTAAAAGAAATATAGTATATTAAAAATTAATAGTGAAAATATTTTTCAAACTGTAGTTAAATAAAACCTGAACACCCCACCCCCACCACCCCTAAATTTTTTAAAAAATGTACAAATAGAAAAAAAACCGTAAGAATTCTTGCCGTTAACAATAAAGTTTTAAAAAAATCCAGACGACATGCATTTAACGGATGTCAGATTTCATTGAATAATACATCCCTACTCACTACCAAAACGTAGCTAATAACGGATACATCAAAATACAGACATAAAGAACACCCAAACACCCCTGTCTAGTAGAAGTGAATTAATCTTTAACCTTGGAAACGTGAATTATGATTTTAGCTGTGTCTTTAAAACTCAGTAATTTTAAAAGTTACTTCAAAATTCGCTTGAGGATGAAATGGAACTAATGTCTTTAATTTAATTACAAAATTAAATTCGGACCTTCCATTTTTGAAACATGGTTAGAACTGTGTAGCGGAAAAAACATAATTTAAATCAATTAATTTATAATATATATATATATATATATATATATATATATATATATATATATAATTGCTCGGTGCCCGTTTACAAGTATATCAGTTTGCTGGGATATATATATATATATATATATATATATATATATATATATATATATATATATATATATATATATATAAATATATATATATATATATATAATGAATGAATGAATGATACGGAACAAATAGGAAATGCTTTTAAATTTTGCTTTCATTTAAGTTTCATCAGAAATTTTGGAAAATGAGTTGCCGCAGAGAATGAATTCTATCTTATTTGTTTTTCATTGCTGGGGTAAGTGTCATGTTTTGTGACGTTACTACATATTACCGTGTGTCTTTGAATGCCGGTGAAATCACTCCAAACTTTCCATATGGACAACTCCTAGTTTTCTTTTCTCTTGTTTTCTTTTCTTTTTGGTCCTGATGCTACTTACATGTTGGTAGAATGACTACATTTGAGGATAAGCAATGCAACTCATATACATTTGCCAATAGATGCCCAATACACAGTAATGACACTGCCGCTGAAATCACTACAAACTTTCCATGTGTCTCTCCTGTAAGTGGTCAATGTCTCACACGCATAAAACAATGAAGATAAAACACAAGTATTGTAAACTTTCAACTTTGTCTCAATCGAAATTCCATGCTGAGACAAGAGATGTCTATCTAGTCTTCTGATTGTATTACTGGCTTTCTCGTTTTGAAGTAACTTGTATGGCGAATATTGTTGCATCTTAATAGTTATACATGATGATTACTACCACCTCCTGTTCGAATATGACCATTGCAAGATATCATTTCAAGATCTCAATGCCTGTGCACGATAGTTCGTCTTTTAAGTCGAGAAAGACTTTTTACTGGTTCAATCTCACTGCCCAAAGAGGAACAACATATACCCAAAAAGAAAAAAAACATATCAACACCATTAGATGCTGGTTTTTAAAAAAATAAATTTTAATTGTGGTTTTTCATTTTTCTATTTGTCTGGTTCTGGTAGTCTCTCTCTCTGTCTGTCTCTCTTTCCTAAAGATGGTAGCAGAAAGAAATGGGAAAGGTATGTGCGCATGTGTGTATCATATTTTTAGTTAGTCTTGCGCGAGTTGGTTATATAGGTACGTGTATAGACTGTTTTCTTTTTTAATAGAGTTCACCCCAATCAAGGCATTAAAGCCACTAAGACATAAGGGGTTTACTGGGTGAGGAAGTATTAGAAAACAGAAACATTACTAAGAAGCGAGAAGAAAAGAAGAGTAATCAGGTGGACAGCAGATAGCGATTGACATTGCATTTAAATTATTGAAGATTAAAGTTGACTAGAAAGCATGGAGACAGAAGAGAGTTCCACATTCGAGAAATGCGAGAAAGGAAATTGTTAAGGATCGAACTAACGGTTACATTTAGCAAACACAACTGTAAATTGTTAAGACGTCGTCACCAGTCTAGTACTACGCTTACATTCTTAAAGTCTAGGCACCATAGCGAAGAGCTAATTGGGAAAAATTCTATGGTTGAAAAAAAAAAAAACATTGTGTCCATCGGAAAATTTTGAAGTACATGGGGAGGTTGATTTTGGCTTAATTCTATTAAGAATCTTATTACTGTTATTATATATTGGCTTTTGAGTATATCGGAAGATATTTGGTGTGTTCGATGTTTTTTTTTTTTTTTTTTTTTTTTTTACTATGCATTGAGTATACAAGTATACAATGTTACATAGCAGCATGGGTTTTGAAATCGTGTTTTTCTAGGCGGAAATGTTGTTCTACAGGTAATAATTTTTCATGGGGAGTTGACTTAATTCGATTGCGATAATTATTAATTCTGTAGTGAAAGGGCCATTCAGATTTTCCTACATATTGTTTCTGGCATAGTGTGCATTCTAGGAGGTAAATTATGTTATGATTTCTACAGTTAGAATCGTGGTAGATTTATATATATATATATATATATATATATTGCACCGGATTTTACCGACGGTATCCTCGATATGAAGCTGTCTGGTTTTTACATTATTTAAGTATGGGCTTTATGGATGTTGGTGGAATGAAAAAGTGCGTCTAGGCTGTGTTTATCGCAATTAATATTCCCTATAGATATTTTCTTCGTAACAAAATATACTCGTTTTTTTTTTTGTTTTTATTAGAGTGATATTTTTAAAACCAAAGTTGTGACCTGTTTTATTTCTGTGTGTCATTAAAGCCTTTAATGATTTCTCTTGCGTTCATAGATGCGGACTTTTAGAGTTCTGGAAGTTTCGTCTACGTAGTTATGGCATTGCAGGCATTTTTAATTTATATGAATGAATGAAATGATTTAAACAGGGAATATTTAATTTTTAAAACTCATTTTACCTCAAGTAATGCAATAAAGCCACTAAGACGAGGGATTACTCATTGTAATAGACTATGAGGAAAACTATTAAGGAGAGAGAACAATAAAATAACAAGAATTAAGAAGACAGAAAATAACGGTTGACATTACATTTAGATTTTTGAAGATCAAACTTGACTGGCAAGCAAGAAGTCAGAAGAGAGTTCCACAAGTGAGAAGTGCGACATAAGAAGCTGTTAGCATAGAATGTACGGTTACATCTAGCCATTTCAACTGTAAAATGATGAGACCTAGCCGCCAATCTAGTATTGCGTTTAAATTCATGGTCTAGCTACCATAGCGGATAGTTCATCCGAACGATTAGCATGACAATATTTATAAAAAAGGTTTATGGAAACTAAATTATTGTGGCGTAAAATGACTGAAGCCGAGATGCCAGGTCAAGACCAATATCGTTGCAGATTATTCTTTGAATTTTATCTGGAATCTATAATATAATATCCATATATACAGAATGAAAAAGAGATTATGTACACGTCATGTGAAAAAATCAAGTGTTTTAAATAGTGTTATTGTATTTTTAAATTGAATCGAATAATTCCAAACTCAAGAAGTCTTTTTGGTTACGTAATGCGGTCTGAAAACAGCGGTTCTCATTGGATCATCGAAATTAAGCCATGTCAAGACTTTTGAGGACTTAAATGGAGTCCATCAATCATGTGTGGTGACGATTTTTTAAAAAAATGCATTCTATATGTAAATCCCTCATAGTAATGACCAAAAGAAAAGTCACAAGTATGTACGTATGTATGTATCTATCTCATATCTATCTTGTTGAATTCATATCTATCTATCTATCTATCTATCTATCTATCTATCTATCTATCTATCTATCTATCTTGGCATATTCATTATAACAGGATAGCAACACTGGTTCAACGTTTGATAATTCCTTAATGACGATTCAAATCAGAAAATAATGAAGATTAATCATCAAAAAATGTATGGAAACTAATTTTGCCGAGGAGAATAAGCAAAGAAAGAACGAATTAAAAATAATAGAAACCATGAAGATTCGAACATGACATAAAGCAAGTAGAATTTGTAAAGATTTCTTAAGACAAAATCTTCCCTAATTGGTCTTCAGGGCAATATGATAAAGATTTACAGGCTTTTGAAATTCCCCAAATTTCAAAGAATTCTATATATTTCTACAAAATACAAATGTCCATTTTATTAATAAAGTTCAGGTTAGATAACGGTTGTTTTGAAAAGGTTAAGATTAAATAGAAGAGGTTATCAACGGAATACGAAGGGAATGAGGATGAGTCGACCCCGTGTATGTGGTATGGCGGATCCTAGATGGGAAGGTCTGAACTGGTGGAAAAAAAAAGAATATAGCTCGCCTGAGATTTGCCATGGAAATAGCGATAAAATAGCGAGGAGTTAGCAACGTTTCCTTTGTGAGGAAGCGGTTGTAGGTTGGAAAGTAATTCATCACTCACAAGGCTGAAAAATGTGAGGATTGATCAGCTCTAGCCCAGATATGGCAGCAATAAGCCATTTATGGTCTGATCTGACTCTTGTAAAGACATGGCATGGATGTAGAAGTTAAGTATTTTCTGGGATTGTTGTGTCGATGGGTGTACTTAGTTCTGTTAAATAAGAACAAACACACAATTCGAACTTTCATACATTTGATTTACTATTGGATAACAATAAATGTAAAACATGACTAGTGACTGAAATGTTCGTGTTGGAGCTTCCGGTGCGAATGTATTATGGGGTCCACCCTTTTCTGATATAAATGGATTCGTCCTGCTGCCATAAAATAGCCACAGTCAGTCAGTCATGGAGTCTGAGGGTAGAGGAACGGGTAGAGAAACAGGGTGGAGGAACAGAGTGGAAAGTACATAGACACTGTGATTAAGTTGACAGTAGAAGTCAGTTACAAGGACGCCCGACTCTAAGGAAGTTTACTTCGAGACTGTATATAGCGATCTTTGATTAATATTAACCGGTGTTCCTGGATTTTGCTAACAGCATTACCTTTTGTATTTTTGTGTAAATACATTTAATTTCTTGGCTTAAATACTTGCGTTTGTCATTTATTGGAGACCGATTTTTCACGCGGAATCCACAACAGAATGGTAAGCAGAAGAGAATGCCGTTTCCAAATTTCTGGCGGAATGAATTGCGTCATGGTGCTCTTTTCTTCACAGATGGTGCCCAACTGACCCTACTATACTCTGCAGTCGACAAAATCAGAAAAAAAACAGCGACATTAAAAAATAAATGGCGACAATTTACCAATCTCACTCTGTATATATATATATATATATATATATATATATATATATATATATATATATATATATATATATATCAAAGTGTAGAAGAACGAAACAGTAAAATCTCAGCGTTCAAAACATTAATTTAAAAATAGTGCTCAATACAAAAAGTTGAGCCGTAAATATTTATTTATTTCTTATGCAGTGTTACATTAGAACATGCACATATCCACTACAAAATTGTACATTTCTGTTTCAACGTCAAAAAAGGAAAACCTTTTTTAAACGTCTCATCAGGTGGAGAATCATATAAGAATATATATATATATATATATATATATATATATATATATATATATGATAGCTGTCGACTCGATTTCGAGCATGACAAAAATACTATTATCTTATCTTATAACCAGCTGTACTCCAATTACATAAAGGATTAATTTGCAATAAAATGTAATCCATCGATTGCTTTTTAAAAGCACATCACCCCAAGCAAGGCAGTAATACTACTTGTATGCAGGGGGTTAAGTGAAAGAGAAGGAAGGATTGAGGATAGGGTAAAAGATGAACAGGATTCAAGAAGACAGAAGATGGCGATTGATATTGCATTTTCATTTTTGAAGATTGTAGTTATCAGGGAAGCAAGCAAATGGAAGAGAGTTCCACAGTTGGGAAGTGCGAGAAAATAAACTGTTGGAGTAGAAGTGGTGGTTGTATTTAGCTATTTCAACAGTAAAAACATTACAACACTTTTCCACAAAAAGCACTTTGCAAAAGACTAATGATGTCTGACTATTCTCTTGTCCTGTTGGAAATTGTGTCTCTTTTAATGATGATAAAAAAAACATTAACATAAATTAACCAAAGTGCTATATGTAAACATGTAAATAATACTCCATGTAATTTCTATTAGATTTTGGTCGTCAATATAAAGGTAACCTGCCACTTCAGATGTAAAAACGTTTACGAAACTTGGATATCCTTTACATAAAAAATAAATCTACTATCAATAATATTTGTTTTAATATAGCCGCGTTAAAATAACTTTGAATTAATCTTTGCCACGTGACCGCCATAATCTCTTCCACAGCCATCGCATGCAAATGCTTATTAAAAACACCAATGCTCTTCTGGATATTTATGTATTATATTCTTTCGTTGAAAACGACCAACGGTAGTCGAAACTATCCTGAACATTATCTGTCTATATTTCTGAGATGCGGTATTATGTACACTATTTACATTATTCGGACTATTGTCATCTTTGTCGTCATATTTATTACTACGTTTCGGCCGTTGTACGCTCCGGCCTTCTTCAGGTGGATGAAATATCGAACTGAACCCTTTATTTCGCTCACTGGGGTTGACTATTCTAGTTCCATCTAGTTCACGTGGCATGTTTTTAATGGACGTTAGTTGTCAGTTATCTCCTGCTAATTCCCCTCTTCAAGTTCTCCACTGCCTTAACCGGGTATTGAACTCACAAACTTTGGGTCCTGTAATTGGATCTAACTAACGCTTTTATCCACTGTGCCATGTATAACCTGCCTTGAGGACATCTGTGTAAGAATTTTTGGATACTATAAACTTAATTTTTTCAGCAACCATTTTTTTTTACCAGTGCTCATATTGCAATTTTTGCTGTTATCATTGGATGTTTTTACCAGAGCTCATATTGCAATTTTTGTTATTATCGCTTTTCTCTGGCACTCCTTATTACTGGTTCCCATATTGCATTCATTTCTATTCTTGGTCGGATCAGGAGATTTTTGTGGCCTAGCATATGTGCTGATTCCATAAGTTTACGAATTTTCCAATGGTGTTCCTTATCTATGATCTCAATCTGATCTACCTCAGTGAGCGAAATAAAGGGTTCAGTTCAACATTCCAACCACCTGAAGAAGGCCGGAGCATACAACGGCCGAAACGTTGTAATAAGTATGGCGACAAAGATGAGGACAATAGACCGAATAATGTAAATCCTGAACATCACACATAATTTCGATAAGTTTCTGTACAACGTTCAATCAGACGCACACCAACGCACACAAACACATAAATATATATGGAGAGAGCGAGTGGGGGAAGAATATTTTATTCAAAAGTGACATTTAATAAAGACTATACATGTGGAAAATCGCCCGATTTTCCTATAAAAATCCAAGAATAAATTACTGTGTAATTACATAGCGTGACGCCTCTTTAGAATTTTTATCTATCAGAATGTGTACCGACCCAACGTCGTCAAATGATATCGAAATTGAAATTCGTGTAAAATTCACTAATGAAATTAAGGAAAACACATTTTTGGTAAACTTTGCCTATCAGATATTTATCTTAGTTGTCTTGAGAGAGGGTACTAATAACAGTAACAGCTTCAAAGTAACAAATATGTGAATTAATTCATCCTAGTCTAAGAATGGCAGTACCATATATTTATTACAA
This sequence comes from Acanthosepion lycidas, assembly GCA_963932145.1. Lineage (NCBI taxonomy): Eukaryota > Metazoa > Mollusca > Cephalopoda > Sepiida > Sepiidae > Acanthosepion > Acanthosepion lycidas. The sequence goes on along the minus strand of OZ010598.1, from coordinate 89,026,050 downwards.
GATATATTAAGGTAGATCATCGTTTTGATTTTTAAGATTGCTATAAGCTATTTAAATTAACGTATCTTTCGGTGTATAAGACGCACATTTTACTCCAGAATATGATGTCAAAATCTAATAGCGTCCTATGTAGTGAATATATGAATAATTTTTCAGAAACCTAATTTCGTTTTGAAAACTTTGGTCGAAACCTCCAGTCGGGTGTGGGGGGGCTAGGGGGGTATTAAAAATAATTACATTTCTAATCAGGAATTCTTTTATAGCTTATAAAATGTTAGAAATGAAAAAAAAAAAAAAAGGCTAATGAATTTAAAAAAAAATGGCTGTTATCCCCGGCGTTTTAGCAAGTCACGTGAAACCTTTCGATGTTTCTATTAACAAATCATTTGACGTAGGAAAGGAACAACTTCATTCAACAGGAAGAGTTTTCTACAGTTCCTACTGGAATGGTGCTTGTGGTCAAATACTTCATGGGCAGAAAATAAGAAGCAATATTGGGATTAAGGATTAGGATTTCTTAATTGTAAGAAATACGATATCATCAACGCAATGGATGTAGCCGAAGATGATATTTCCCTAGATCAAAATATTGACTGCAACGATAAAATATTTGATTCCTTTTTAACGCCATTGTTCATTTAATACAAGGCCCAAGAGCCACTCAATATAGATGATTACTGAGTAGGGTTGTTTTATAGACGTAACAGTTGTAGATTAAGAGGATATATAGGTTAGACAACGGTTGACTCTGGATATGAAGAGATTGTAGTGGTAGTGGGAGTATCCTCTCGGGAGTATGTTTCATAAAATAATGTTTTTTGTTAAGAAGCTGTCTGATTAGAACTTCTTTCTTGTCATTAGAATACGAAGCGCATCGGGATAGTTCGCTCGTCTGCCCATCGGGGGCAGGGGTCGATTTGGGAAGCGTTGTATTGCGCTCAATTTCAAAGTTGGGGTTTGACATGATTAATAATGACAAAATATTTATTTCCAAAGTGTTACTGTTTTTTTGAGGAAACTAGTTTAAAGATTAAGTTTAGGCTCAAAATCGTAGCATCGGAATTTAGTTCCAGTGATCAGTGAAAGCCGTATATCACAGCCTTATAAAATTTATAATTTACTGAATCTTTACAAATTGTATATGGACAAGATGCAAGGCACAAGCACATTATTACTAAACCATTGTGCCATCAAATAAGACCTTCATTTGCTTCAAAGGGATGTTATACTGAGCAATTTAGTTATATTATGATGTAATATGTTATGCGGTGCAATAGTTTTAGTGTGATTTCCAGTAAACAATACAAATTTAAAACATTTTGTCTTATAATTTGTGCCAAGCAGTATTATGGTGTTATATACACTTTTATATATTTTTTGTTTTTATTAATTATAATCTAACAAATGATCTAGCAAATCTTATCCATTGAGTAGAATTTTTTGTAATCTTTTAGAATTTTTTACAGTTTTCACTTATTGAATACAGTAAAAAAATTGCCTATTTTGCTTGTGGTGATCTATAATTAGAATTCTGGTTTAAATATATTTTCTAGTCAATGAATCTAATGCAAAAATATTAACTTTATTTGGATTTATTGTTGTGATAATAAAATTTTGAAGTCAGTTTGTGAGTAAAAACATGCAGAAATTAGGTATTAGGTACGTGTATATTTTTCTCAGACGAAACTATATGCTCAAAAATTGATGAAAGCTATAAATCTAATTTTTAATGTCAGTAATTATCACCGAAAGCCCAGCCTTCACACCGAATGCAATGTTGATTTTCTACAAAAAATGAAAAATCAAACTGCCCTAGTGTACATGACCGAGCGAGTTTTAGCTGTAAAGCGATTGTGAAAGCAATTAGGATTTTGGAGGCTTTGAACCAAACTAAATAACAATAAACCCTTTTTTATTTACGGTATTTTCTTGTTTTGATATTTTAAGATCGTTTCTGTTTAGAAGAATATAAAGTATTTCTAAAAGTATCCGGGTGAATATTTGTTCAATAAAAATCTTTCTAACAAACTTTATTTTCAAAATAAGCGTGCGCCTTGTCTGAAAAAATACGGTGAGATTTATATGTTGAAAAAATATGGTGCGTTTTATATTTTGAAAAATATGTTGCGTCCTATATCTTGAAAATATAGTGCGTCTTATATTTTGAAAAAATATGGTGCGTCTTATATTTTCAAAAACTATGGTGCGTGTTATATTTTGAAAAATACGGTGCGTCCTATATTTTAAAAAATAAGGTGCGTCCTATATCTTGAAAAATATAGTGTGTCTTATATTTTGAAAAAATAATGTGCGTCTTATAATTTGAAAAACACAGTAGTTAACATTCACTAGAAAAAGGTGTAAGTCACTGAGATAGTTGACGGACAACAGAAGTTTTAGTGCAATATCATCTGTTCAACTAAATATAGTGTAATATTATCTTTAAATGTTCACTGTTTTATCACTGGAAGAGTATTGGCCTGGAAATTATGCTAACCAAGAATTTGGTTTTAACTAATTGGATGTGTACTACTTGTTAAACATGGCAGGATGAATTAAAAAAAACAAACAAATCCATTCTAACAGACGTCTAGACAAAACAGTCATTGCCTTGGAAGATAATGCTTCATATGAGTAGGAAATAGTCTCATGGCCTATTGGATTAAAGTGTTGGCTTGTGAATTTGTTGACATAGTGGGTTTAGTTTCTGGGTCGGGCAATGTGTACAGCGATGTGCAGAGGCTTGGTGAGGTTTGTTGATGCCCGGGGCCAACTCCTTGATTGTATACCCCTAAGTAGGGGTCTCTATAGAGCCTAGTAGTGAGAAATGTGAGAAAGGAAGATATTTTAAATATAAGAAAAACAAATGAAACATGAAATAAACACTTTATTAAAATTAAATATAAAATAAGTTTTTATTTCACTCTTCGCTTGGACGACCTATCAATATGGTTGCCCGGTGGGCGTCGCACCCCTTCCGCCCACTTCTGCACACTACTGAGTGTGTACTTAGTGGGCGATCAATAACTGAACAGTACTGAATAAGCACTAAATAAGGGATATCCCTGAACATGGACAGCAGAACCATCACCGTAGAATAAATAGAGTCAAAATTCCCTAGATGTTACCCGAATCGACAAGCACCAAGTGAGGGCTGGAGAGCACAACGGCCAAAATGTTGTAACAATAACAACAAAGATTGTGGTAATAATCCGCATGTAAATTGTGTAAATAATTATACATATAATGTATATATATATATATATATATATATATATATATATATATATATATATATATATATATATATATATTCATGAATTATTCATACAAAAACAAATACAAAGGTTAATGATTTAATTGGCGAGAAATCCATCTTCGCGAACAATTCAAATAATATACAAAAACCCCGAACCTGTTTATGAATGAAAATATCCTTGTTTTATAAATTTCAGTTGCATCAGGTCTTATTATTTTTACAAGCTTTCGTCTGTTCCTACAGACATCCTCAGGTCCTCAGTAGTAATGTCG
>OZ010598.1:88997519-89017519 GCA_963932145.1 Acanthosepion lycidas | reverse complement strand
CAATTCTAAGTTAGTCTAATAAAATGGGTCCTTAATACAAAAAATAAATACAAATTACAATAATGATAAAAATATCAAACATAAATGATTTTAAATACAGATAAATAATAATAAGTAAAATTAGAAAAGCAATTCTAAGTATAATAAAAAAACTGTGTAAGATAATGTACGGATAATGATACAAAAGATGTTAATTTAGAATTATAAATGTTGTATACATCGGCAAGGCAGTCATAGATCCAATTACATATGAAGAAACACGCAAAAAATCAGAAAACCGTGAGATACGCAATATCAACACACATCAGCACATACACATATACATATAGTATAGTGGCTGTCGACTCACAACAGACATTTCCAACCTTTCAGTTAAACTCCCCACCCCCACCACAATAGACACAATGTTTGCATGTGGGGCCTAGAAAATCCCCATGCCACAACTGAACATGAAAGGGACTCGCGAAAAGTGAATGTGTTCTGCGCCAAACTTGTCAACCACATTCACGACCCCTTTTATGGGGATATGTGAAGGGACTGGTCTATGTCCCCCCCTCTTCCTGTAGCAATGATGAACTTAAGCAAAGAATCACTTCTGTACTGGATAATGTTACCGGAGACATGCTGTTTGGTAAGAGCTTAACTACCGACTTGACGTGTGCCGTGTCACAGGCGGTGCACATATTAAAAACTTATGAAATCGGCCCCATAATAAACTTATGATGGTCAACATATAAACTATTCAATTTAATTGAATTAGACTTAGCAGTTTTCAAGATAATTGCTTTTAAAATGATGACATATTTTGGAGAACACTCTGTATATATATATATATATATATATATATATATATATATATATATATATATAAAAGGCAGGATATGTATGTGTGTGTGTGTGTGTGTGTGTGTGTGTGTGTGTGTGTGTGTAACGAATGCACGGCCGCAATTCACACGCTCCAAGTTAGCAGAAAGGACAAGACCGACCTTGCATTTCCCAAATAGAATAGGCAGAAAAATTCTATTGGACATCGTGAGAGCCAACAGCTGACTGACATGAATGTTAACTAGCATGCTAGCATGCAAAAAAAAAAAAAAAAATAAAATCGATAGCTACATTCGTCAGAAGTGGGAAAAATTTAAATCTGCATGGCACTTTACTCCAATTGGCTCATTCGCTTGCTTAAACACAACGTTGATTCTGATTCCGCACAACTGGGTTGGGTGTGAAAAAGTATTTGTTGTTAACATTCTTTTTCCATTCGGTTTTTCCAGTTACGAGTCCTTTTTTTTAAAGCTGATCGTTTTGTGTTCATTTTGTTTAGTTCTTTTTTCGTAACAGATTTAATGTTTAGTATAGAGCTTAGAAAAAATTCGCAGTGTGAGATAGGCAAGAAGTAAGGCATGTAGCAACATCAGCACGGCAAAGGGCACTCCTTTAAAGGCAAGGAAGGGCAAAAATATTTTAAGTCAAGTGATAGCGATTGCTGTATGAGTCGTACGATTTTTGAATCAAGCACGGGCAACGCCGGGCCATGCTGCTAGTATATATATATATATATATATATATATATATATATATATATATATATATATATATAATAGGATTTTGGCCGTCCAGTGCTTTCTGCATTCTGCTGAGGACTCTTCTAGACTCGATGAATTACAATAATGATTTGCCTAAATGCACAAAATTCTATTACTGATATATATATATATTTATTCGAAAAATAAATAAATTAGCTAATTTATTTCGTATACACCAATCCTATACTTGGGTATATATATATATATATATATATATATATATAGAGAGAGAGAGAGAGAGAGAGTGAGAGGAAATTTTGGGCATTTAGGCAAATCATTATAGTAATTCATCGAGTCTAGAAGAGTCCTCAGCAGAATTCAGAAAGCACTGGACGGCCAAAATTCTGTTACTTATATATCCATGCTTGATGGAGCGGTTCGGGGGGGGGGAAGAAAATCGTGATTCTTGGGGCACAATCCTTTGGGTTATGAATAAATGGATGAGTATCACCACGGAATTTGTGAGTAGCGGTACTATATCGAGTTAATTCAGTTTCTTTTTCGTCACGGAGGCTCATTGGTATAACGCTTGCGTTGTATCGAAATGGTACGGTTTCGAATCTCGGTAGTGGATCCACACTGCTGATGTGTCCCTAAAATAGGACGAAACGGCCGTCCAGTACTTTCTGCATTCTATTGAAGATTTTATAGACTTACCATATATATATAAGCTCCACGCATTCAGTTAAAAATAAAAATCATACATGATAATGGATAATGGAATAGCCGAAAGCGCTGGCATATGCACAACATTTGGACAGTCTTTATACATTTTGTATCTAGAAAAAACATTTGTTCGAACACAAGAAAAATTAAATAAAATGCTTAATCGCAGTACCTTGTCAGTGTTCTTTAACAAAACATTTATTAAAGAGGTATTGCTGGCCAAATACACAATATATATATATATATATATATATATATATATATATATATATATATATATATATATATATATATATGTAGAGAATTACTGTCTATTATTAATACTGCAACCATGTCTATTCATGACGTAGGCAATCATGGTCCCTCACAAATTGCTTTTTTTTTTTTATTATCCATGAATTCCCGTGAAAGATAATGGAATGGTTTCTCCTTTTCCTATACTTCTGTCATTCAGACAACAGAGATAGTCTCTCCTGCTATTTAACCCATAGCTGGGTTACCCACTATTTCTCATGAAGACGATCCCAAGCAATGAGCATCACCATTGTGACTTGTGTAGAACAGTTAACATGTTTGACTCCAAAACCATATTCATGCGGGCCCATTCCATGATTTTGTTTCTCAGTGAGAGTTCGCCTGCCTCGTTCTACAATAAAATATCTATTATTACCTAACACGGAACACTCACTGCATAAACCGTGGTAAGCGAAAGAATTTCGCCAGTCACTTACTGCAACATCGTTCCCCATCGTGAATCTTCTCAAACCTGGCACTGAAGCAAAGTTATTACTGATGAGCAAATCCGAATAATCGATAGGCTTAGCTTAAGAATGAACAGAAGGCGTTCGATATTGGGATATAATTCAATAAATTCATTAGGACCTCTGCGCTGTCTTTTTCGAACGTATTCGGATCGACGTGGCCAAAATAGGTGAAATTCATAATTTATCACGCACACACGCACAAAAGTCAGAAAACACCAGAGACAGATAAACATTAAAATTGGACTTAATAACGGAGTAAGCGTGAACAGCGGAAGTTTGTTCGGAAGTGATCTTGGAAACTTGCAAACGTAACTGAAGTGTAATGACATTAGCATGAAAACATAGGAGTCGGAGTTAACATATAACAGTTATTAAGTAGGCATCTGTTTATCTCGCGAGATAAAGGTAGCACCCTGTTTAGTCAAAACTCATTCCTTTGGTAGTGAGACTCTCTAGGGCGATGGTATACGGAGGCCGTGCTCTACCCAGACTACATGTCTCGCCAGTCTCTGCTGTACTGACAAGATCCAAATGAATACAGGGCATTACATTTGGGACCGGCTTGGCTGCAAGAGTCTCCGGAAATTTGTCAGTGTTAACAGTCAACCACCTTCGGGGTTACATCCCGGGTTTTATATCCGGTTTACTTCCATGGCCTTTTCCGTGTTTGGATGATTGCACGATAGCGGAGGATTAAAATTAGGGTTTTCCTTCTCCTAGATTGTCTTCCTGGGCTGTCTAACCCCTTTAACGCGAAGCAACAGATTATGAGGTGCAAGTTGTTCGCCTTCGTCTATTCTTCAGCTTTTAGATGGACTTTGTTGCCAGAGGCATGGTGGAGTAATGGATAGCGGTTCGAATTCAGTCGGATTCATTACATTCACTTACGTGCTAATATGAATCTTCTTATTCTCTCCCCAGCTATGGGTAAATAGCAGGACAGACTGGGTTCTATAACCTTGGATGGCAACCAGTATAGGAGGAAAACCTCTAAATTCAAAACCGTTCTGGAGGTGGTTGGCCTCCGTCAGGCTATCTTGCCCAAGAAACAACACTTCTACTGTGGCTGCAGTACACAGGGTGCTCCTACAGCACATCGGGTCACGGGATAAAAAAAATTACAACTATTATCTCCAAAGCCTGTGTTGAATTTTTAGACACTAGAATAAAGTTCTCGAGGAATCGTTAAATGATCGAATTATTTAGCAAGTCTACGTCATCACATATTTACCTAGACTACCGTTTTGATCACCCTTATCACACAACCAAATCAAACCCAAAGTGCCAATTTATATATATATATATATATATTTTAGGAAAGGTATGAATCCTCTTTTTCTCATCCTAGCTATAGGTAAATAGCAGGATAGACTGGGTTCTATAGTCTTGGGTGGCAACCGATCTAGGAGAAGGAAAACTCTGAATTCAAAACCGACCTGGGGAGGGTTGGGCTCCGTCAGGTTATCTTATCCAAGAAAACTACACTTCTACTATGGCTGCAGGACACATGTTGCCACCTCATCACGGATAAAAAAAGAGTTGCCAAGGCTATTTGACATGCATGTTATGGAAGTCTTTTATAAACAGGGGGGGGGGCTTGTCCCGACTATCACTCCCGCTAGGACAACCTTATTACGTATACAGGGTGCGATGAGTAAATTTTATATTTTTAATTTTGCGTGTTGTTTGCTTTAGATTTTGTTGATTGCACAGTATAGTAGGATCAGTTGGGCACCATCCGTGAGAAAAAAGATCATGATGGCGCATTTCACTCTGCCAGAAATTTGGAAACGGCATGCTGTACGGCTTGGCATTCGCACTGGAAGCTCCAACACGAACATTTCAGAGTGTTTGGGAGTCAATCTGAGGACAGTTCAGAGGATTAAGAAAGATTTGGATTTGTCTAATGGTGATTACAAAGAAAAACTCGCTCTAATCGTTTTGATAAGAAATCTCCCGAATTTGTTGGTGAGGGCATCACTCAACACGGAGGCCTACATTAAATGCCCTGAGGAGGTAGTGCTGCCCTGAGTCAAGAGGTTGCTAGATCTCATGTCTGGCAACAGGCCTCTTCACCCTGCAACACAAGCAGGAGAACCACGTCATGGCTGTCAAACAATTTCTTCGACGCCATCACACCTTATATCTGGCTACCTAACTCCCCAGACTTAAACCCCCTTGATTATGATGCGTGGGCGCAGTTAAGAGAGAAACCAAAAAACTCCTTTTAACACTAAAGATGAACTGAAGGCAAGAATTATGGCAGCATTCACTAAATTAAACAAGGAGACTGTCCAGAAGAGTTACAGAAGATTCCAAAGTCGTCTGGAGGCCGTGGCTGAAGCCGATGGCGATTTTATTGAATAAATTTACTCTTTTTTGTATAAACTGGTTATCAAGCTATCAATTATTAAGAATTTATTATATAGATATTTAACATTAAAAGAAATATTTTTAACGTATATTTTGAGCACAACCTACATTATTTTGAACATTCTAAATATTGTAATTCCCCATGTAAAATACGCCTTCATCTATAATAAGCACACCTAAAATTGTGCTGAAAGTGTGGAAAAATGATTCTACGCATGCATAATACGCACCCTTTGTTTGGTAATCAAACTCTATAAATTGGACCTTTCCAATTTCATTACGTTTCCTACTCTTATTTAAAAAATGGTTTAAAACATAGAATAATTTTATTCTAATTTAGTTTTAGGATAATTCTTATTTTATTTTACGGCAATTTTTTAAAGATTTTTTGTAGCTGTGCATAATATGCACTCCTTATTTTGCTTATTATTTTTTAGAAAAAATGCTTGATCCATCCTCAAATATGGTCAGCGGGGATGTGACATTTTAGTCCTGTTAGGGTCTTACATTTTCTTCAACAGATGTGGCAACGTTGGGGGGTATCTTTTGCTGTAGTTGTAGCATAAATGACACATAACGTGTAATGAATAACTTTGTGTGTGTGTGTGTGTCTGTGTGTGTGTCTGTGTGTGTGCGAGTCGTCGTTAATGATTTTTGAAGCTTGTCCTACTTACAGGAGACAATATATATTACATATATCAAATTCTGTTGCCATTTCCAGGGAAATTAACATCGAGACCCTTACGAATATCTCTCTTGGGTTTTTCATGCGAAAAACGATTCTGTTCAAAGTCCCTCTCACCATTGTGCAGATAAATACACACAGACATAGAATATGGTTGTCGAATCGTTAAATGAGTTTGACCATTGCTATAAAGTTTAATCAATGTCTTTCGTTCTTGTAAGAACGACAATGGTTCTTCAATCCAGCAAATGACTTTCAATGACTATTGCAGATGCGGCAAAGTTGTTTTGTACAGGGTCTGGCCTATTTTGTAAATTTTGTTCAGCTTGGTCGTTAGTTTTCACGAGACAGGAGATACTGGGGAGGTTTCTGCAGGTTTTCTGACACACCGCATGTTAAGTTCTTCTCAGTGTAGTACTAATCATAATCTGTTACATTCATCACATGTAAATTGATGGATCAATTTCCCCTTTCCTAGCTGTATGATTGGCATTTACCCAACTCATTGCATGAGCTTGGAAACATAGATATATACATACATACGGCAGAAGTTCTTCAAAGGTTTGAGGAATTTGAGCAGTTCGTTCGAACTGAATATATTCCGGACTTTTGGATGGCATTATAGAAAAAACCTCTAGGATCGTTGAAAGCGGAGTACTTCAATAGAGACTGTGGAAAATATATTAAATATTTCTTATTTCTTATGGGCAAATTTCCTGATATTTGGGCAGTATCAACTATGCACGCAAACACACGCACATAAACACACAAACACATATTGAATAGAAGATCAATATCCTCTAGCAAGTGTTCAAAGAAATAGGAGTTAAAATAAATCTTTACAAAACAGAATCTTTGATCTGGAATTGAACTGAAAGCAGTTATGGCAGCTAGGCGGAATCCATCATAAAAATTCATGATGCGGATTTAGTAAATAGTAAACACTTCAAATACGTTGGTGTATAAATCAGTTGTAACAAATTTACCATAGGGAAAAAGAAAAATTGAACACAGAATAGGCTGCACTAGAAGTAGTTTCGCCCAACATCGCAAATATTTTTTTTCTTTTTATCTTTCGTGTCTCTTCAGGATGTAGGCGATCATGGCTCTTCACTTCCTCCTTTCCCTTGTAGCTCTCAATAGGTTTCGTCCCTCTGCCCCAGATCACGTTCTGTCATCGACTTGCTTAAGCCCGCCACGTATGTCATGCATTGCTTTCCCTTGTCTCTCGTTTCCTCTATTCGACCTGTGAGTATCAGATTCTTCAGCCCCCCCCCTTTCTCATTACATGTCCTAGAAACTTCAGCTGGCTGTTCCTGATGTTAAATATAAGCTTCATCCTTGTTGCATCCTCTCCAAAACCTCATCGTTGCTCACACGCTCGGTACATGATATCCTTAGCATCCTTCTGTAGAAACATACCTCCGTTGCCTCGAGTGTCTTCTTCATCTTTGAGGAGACCGTCCAACATTCGTTGTCGTAAAGGAGGACATATGTCACGTAGAAGTTCAATACTCTTTTCTTTGTTACGAAAGAAATCCTAAGTCGAGTCAAGTTGTTAAATAGCCTCGTCAGAGCAAGACTTTCATATGGATATCCTGCATGGTGCTAAACCTGGTAGGAAATATCTAAACTGACAGTTGAATACAACCTCTTTCTATTTCAATGGTTAAAAATGGCTTTGAGCAAGTGAAGCCCATGTGTTTTGGTGAAGATCGCACTTCTTCGAATATTATAGACTGGCGCTACAGAATCACAAAGAACTGTACCAAATGACAGAAACAACGCCACTTGAGGGCTTTCAACAGCAGCAACAGGTAAAATGGATAACACATGTAACTCTAAAATAAAATAATGACATAATTAAAAAGTGGACATTCCACACTATTTTAAAAAGTTAGGAATAAAACCCCATGAATAAGAGCGATAAGAGCTTGAGAAATTTATTTTTCAGAAAAATTGTTTAAAAGGAAAGATTTTATATATTTCAACCGAGAGTAGTACATTGTTCGGCCAATGAAAGCCGAATGTTTCCTTATAAGGAAACGACTGATGTTACCATTGCCATATATAAGACGACCTGATTTATTCTGGAAAGATATTAGAATAATCCAGAATGGGACCAAACAGCCTGCATACGGAAAGAAAATAAATTGAGCAAGTACACAAAAATAGCAAGGAGAATAAGACAAGGGAGCGACTTCTCACCAGATTTATATAACTTATACAGAGAGGCGATATTAAAAGAAGTGTAAGTTCTGCCGGGATTTATTATTGGTGGACACAACTTCAACAAAGTTAGATGTGAGATGACACCATATTATTGGCGAAAACAGAAAAACTGCAGATACTTCTAGACAAGGAAAGCAAGAAGATAGCACTATCAAGTGGAATTGTATAGTTAGTAGCAAAAGAGACAGCGCAAAGATGTGAATTGCAAATTAGAGACGTTAAAATAAAGCAAGCAAGCAGAAAAAATGTAATTATCTTGGGAATTGTTATAAACAATGTAAAATGGGGCACAATAATTCGAAGACAAATTTCAATAGCGCAAAATGACGACAAGAAACTAAACACAATATTAAAAATCAGGAAAATTTCGTTGGAAACAATGCTCTACTGTCATGTAATATTCAACCTTCCTCCGCCATGGCAATGAATGTTGCACAATTTCCTGAAAATCTGAAGAGGAGACTTGAGGCAACGAAAATGTACTTCTACAGAAGAACTGTATATGGCGCTTCTGCTATGTATCTACAGATTCCAAAGTTTTGGTAGAAAGAAAGAATAGAGAGCTGGACTGCTATGTTATATCAATCCTCCTCTATGGCAGTGAATGCTGGACAATTTCCTTACAGATCAAGAGGAGACTCAAGTATTAAGAAACAAGAAAGCTTCGGTAGAAACAACGAAAAGAGATCTGAACTGCTATGTAATATCAATCCTCCTCTATGGCAGTGAATTCTGGACAATTTCCTTACAGATCAAGAGGAGACTTGAATATTAAGAAACAGGAAAGTTTCTGTAGAAATAAAGAAAATAGATCTGAACTGCTATGTAATATCAATCCTCCTCTATTGCAGTGAATTCTGGACAATTTCCTTACAGATCAAGAGGAGACTCGAGTATTAAGAAAGAAGAAAGTTTCTGTAGAAACAAAGAAAAGAGATCTGAACTGCTATGTAATCTCTATCCTCCATTATGGCAGTGAATGCTACACAATTTCTTCACAGATGAAGAGGAGTTTTGAGGCAATAGAGATGTGTTCTTACAGAAGAATTCTCAGAATACGATAGATGGAATATGAGGAAAATGGGAACAAAAATGACACTTGTAAATAGAATCAAAAATAACTGAAATTTCTAGGAAAGATAATGAGGAAAGAAGGCTTGGAGAATTTAACACTCACAGGACATACTGACGAAAAAGAGGAACAAAAAAAAATGTCAAGTAACTTGCCTAACAAGTTTGTATAAATGGTAGGCAGAACAAAGACTGGGAGGGGTAGTAAGGAGATAAATATTTGCTCCTAGCTACAAAGGAAAGGAAGTTGTGAAGAGACATGATTGCCCACGTCCTAAAGGCACATAAATGAAGACTGGTACTCTTCAGTTTTGCAGGAATCGAAGAGACACCATTTCTCTTCAGCACAAGATTTGGGACAGTTTCTGTAGAATCTTAGTTTTAAAAGTTTCTGTTTTATTTGGAATTTTGATACATTCATTTTTCTAATGACAACTTCAATGAATGAAGATAATCAAGTTTTTTTTTAATCATTTCAACCCAGGTAAAGCAATAATACAAGAGACAAGGACAAAATATCTGAATAATCAACAGATATCCCAATGAACACAATGATGACCAGAGGGTACTTGGTCGAAACACTGTATCTATAATAACATCTAATATAAAAATAGATGTGATCAATAATTCCAAATAATATAAGAATAAAGAAAGGGTTGCTATGTAATACCAAACCTCCCTATATGGCAGTGAATACTGCACAATTTCCTCACAGATGAAAAGGAGATTTGAAGCAACAGACATAACGTTCTACAGAAGAACCGTATGATCTGATAATTCTGCTATGTATCTAGAGATTCCATAGAAGACTCTACAATGTTATTGATCTTGACAAGTCATCTCGATTTTAATCACTTTCCTACCAATATGTGATTTTTATAAATATTTTCATGGCAATTGTTGTGATAATGTTCCTCGACTTCACGAGATTAAGCGTAACATTATATTGACATCTCATGTTGAAAACGCTAGATATAACCGCAAGTTCTATTCTAACAGTTTCTTCTATCGTTTCTGGAACTCTCTTCCGGTTTCTTGCTCTCCTGTCAACTTCGAATTTCAAAAATTGAAATCCAACGTCAATCGCCATCATCTGCCTTCTTGAAAAATGTTCTTTTATTGTCCTCACTACTTAATAATTGTTTTCTCAGATTCTTTAACTTTCAATAATCTCTTTACGCCTTATTGGCTTCATCGCCTTTTCTTAGGGGTGAAATAATAAATAATAAAATGAATTCCACAAAAATATACCAAGAATACAATAGACGGAACATATGAGAAATGAGGAAGTTTTCAGCAAGCATAAAGGACACTTCTGCTTAGTATTAGAGATAGTTGAAATTTCTGGGACACATAATGAGGAAAGAGGGCTTGGAGAAACTGAGACTCACAGGACTTATTCAAAGTAAGGAGGGAAATGAGTAACATATCTAATGAGCTTGTGTAAATGGATGACAGAAAATGAACAAGAGATAGGCAACAAACATTGCTTGGTGTATAATGGCTAGGAATTCGTTGAGAGTCATGATCAACTACGTTCTCAAAGGAAACACCACAAAAGTATATTATATATATATATATATATATATATATATATATATATATATATATATGTATATGTGTATGTGTGTGTGTGTGTGTGTGTGTGTTCAGATATATAGAAAAATAAGAAAAACCATTGGGTTAATAATCAGATGTATTTTTAGTATTTTTGTTTTTATTTTTAAAAAACAGTGCTCGATACACAAGTAGAGCCTATATTATAATACTTTTAAAAAAATATGATTCCATCTCTACATATGAATACAATTCAATTTTAGAAATTAAATTAAATTAAATTAAAGTACCTAGTTCTGTTTCATCCTCAAGCGAATTTTGGAATAACTAATTTTGAAGTTTACGGAGCTTTATAAGCATATACATTCGTAATAATAATTTCTATGGATATGGAGAAAAACAATTATTTTAATAAGGAACGGAAGGGTTTACATTTTAACTCACAACTATTGTATCAACATATTAGTCTTATTGGACTTTTCGAAAGTTTTTAGCTTCTGTTTTTGAAACATGAGAATTCCTATGTAGCGATGGAATTTTAAAAAAATTAAATAATTATATATATATATATATATATATATATATATATATATATATATATATATATATATATATATATACACGAGGAGGTGCTGAAATGGTATCCTCTTTTCTAAATTTGTCAGTATGAGCAAACATCAGATTTTGAGAGAACAGATTGTTGTCCATGAGAAAAACACTACAAACCCCTCCAGTGTGTGTATATATATATATATATATATATATATATATATATATATATATATATATATATATACAGTGGACTCTCCCATCATATTCGACTTTTTAGGGTCAAGCATCTCAGTTCCTAGGATCCGACAGCCCAGACACCAGCACATATGATTTGATTATAGTGGTAAAGGCTTTATGCAGAACCAACCACACTTTTTGAAAAGCCAAATACATAGACCTGGTGCACTACATGTCACAAGGTCCCCCAACGACCCTCAGCATGTTTTGAATTCAGTTGTCCTTCTCCTGGACCAGTTGCCATCCAAGGCTATAGAACCCAGTCTGTCCTGTTATTTTACCCATAACTCGGGGGAGAAGAAGAGGATCAATAATTTTCCCAAGGATATTAGCACGTAAGTGAATATAATACATTCAACTGGAATTGGAACTCGGCTTTCCGATTCTTCCACCGTGCGTCCACACACACACACACACACACACACACACACATATATATATATATATTGTGTGTTTGTGTTAAACAATAACAAAAACTGTATGTTGCCAAAAAAGCGGCTTCCAGTGTATTCCAGGAAAGTGGGTGTAACTTCCCCTAAACTCAGAAAAAGAAAATAAGTGTACAGTTAATGTTATATATATATATATATATATATATGATTATTTATTTAAAAATTATATTAGTGATTTTATAACATATTTATGTGATAATTTTTAAATAAATAATTATATTTTCTCTACTCTGTATTGAGTACTCTTTTAAGAATAGTAATTTTTGGTGATTGGAATTTATTCCGTATACACCAATCATACACTTGTATATATATATATATATATATATATATATATATATATATATATATATATGTATATGTGTGAAAATATTGTAGAAAATAGGAAAGAAACTGGTTTGGTAAATATAATCCAAAAAATTTCGCTTGAAGATGGAACAGAGCCTACTTTAATTCAAGTTAATTCAAATATTATTTTGAAGTTTTCGGCTCTTGTTTTGAAACATGAGACCTCTTATGTAGCGTGTTGGAATCATATTTTTAAATAAATAATTATATATATATATATATATATATATATATATATAGTAACCTAGTATGTTGTAACCTAGGAAGGGTTACTGAATGAGGAATAACCAAAAGGGAAGTTGGAAATGAAATGTTAATCTTCATAACATCAACAAAATACAATACACGCTGGCGGCACGAAGTAGGTAAACCACTGCTAGTGGCGGACTGCTTAGATACCATATTACCCCCCCCCCCCACTAACAATAATGTCCAACGTATTTATGAGGATTGGGACATAACCATTAGTGTTCATTGGTAAGGTATATAACAATATATATACTAAGAATAAATACACGTTTTTCCTCATAGTTTGGAGCAACTCTTATACGAATGGAAGAAAAATATAATAAAAACCTTAACCGCCGTTTCATGCCAGTTATCTCCAATGAAACATGTATAAAAAGCAAATACATCAATATATTAAATTGTCCACATATGTTTCTACAAAATACACGCCTCGTCGGCCGATGAAAGAAATTCGAAAAAGACAGAATAATAATTATTTTTATTGTATATTATGAGGCCATTAGGCAAAATAGAAGCTTGATGCGAAAAATGTTAAGAATTTTAATTTTCGGAAAGGCTGGTGACCTTTCCCAATGGGAAATAAATTAATTCGTTGACAATTCTAAAATACCGATTTTTAACATTTATTATTATTGTTTTCGAATTTTTTTCATTGTTCAACCACATACACACACGTACACACACACACACATGCAAACGGACGCACACACACACACATATATATATATATAAGTTGAATATACATTTGTTTTTCTACGTTTGATCCACGTAGCAATTGACAGACACAAAAATAACATATTTACACATATACGTGAGTATACAAGTATATATATATATATATATATATATATATATATATATATATATATATATAAGAATATATATACCTATATGAAAATAAAAATTAAAAAAATATGTATATATTAAAATATATATATATTATATATGTATATACAAGACTTGATTAAATGTATCTCTCTCTCTCTATATATATATATATATTCATATATATTTAGTAGCATATGCTTATATGAAAATAAAAATTAAGAAAATATGTATTTATTAATATATATATATATATATATATATATATATATATATATATATATATATATATATATATATATATATATATATATATATATATATATATATATATTATACATATATACAGGACTTGATTAAGTATATATATAAAAGAATATATACCTATAAATAAAAATTAAGAATATATATATATATATATATATATATATATATATACTTATGATACCAATATGGTTTTAAGTTATGCTATATTTACGCGTTAAAGTGCTCGATATTAGAAATAGAGTGTATGTAAAATTAAAAGTCGACATTGAGATCAACATTCAGCGTCGATAGTTTGTTTCATGTTTAATCGCAATCGTCAATCTTTAACGATTGCGTTTAACCATTGCACAGATTCTCGCCCTGGGTGTTGACCTCAATGTCCATATATATATATATATATATATATATATATATATATATATATATATATATATATATATATATATATGTATGTATAGCCTTAAACAAAACGGACGTCATACCTAAGGTACCTTTAGTTGGCAATATTAGATATAAATGAATAGAAAGATACACTTAATGAAGTAAATGAGGAGGGAAAGGTGGAACTCGACTCAAAGACAAATTTTAATTGAACGAGGGGGATATAAATAAATAGTTCCACAAGAGTTTAAAATAGAAAAAGTGGAACTGACAGGTGTATATATATATATATATATATATATATATATATATATATATATATATATATATATATATATATATATATATATATATATATATATAGAGAGAGAGAGAGAGAGAGAGAGAGAGATAGATATATATAGAGAGAGTTGGGTGAAATTTACATAGAAATACATTTATATATGTAAATGACAATAGGAAAACTAATAGTTACCGACGCGTTTCGTCCAATGTGGATTTTCTCGAAGCAAAAAACGAAATGAATTTATTTAAACAAAGTAACTAATAATAAAAAAATCAAAATGTCCTTAGCAACTGGATGAATTTAGAGAACTCTATTTTCATACTGTTAACTGAAAATTACGTCAATTACTGTCACGTGTAGAGATATTGTTATTATTGCTGTGTTGACAGTATGAAAATAGCGTTCTCTAAATTCTTCCAGTTGCTAAGAACATTTTGATTTTGTTATTATTAGTTACTTTTTTTAAATAAATTCATTTCGTTTTTTTGCTTTGAGTAAGTCCATATTGGGCGAAACGAGTCGGCAACTATTACAATTTTCCTATTGTCCTTTATATTTATAAATAGTCTTTTCTACATAGAAATACATATATATAAAATATAATAGTAATACTACCCCACCAAAAAATGATGAAATCTGCAATATTACTGGTCCTGATCTGGTGGATCAAGTCCACTCACTTTCCCACCGCCGTAAGGTTGCCTTCCTGGGCCTTTTCTATGAATAACTTCATGGTAATTGTTTGAATGAGCTCCGGCTTCATGATTTCCAGCCAACTTTAATGTTTCTGTTCCTAATTCTTCCACACCCCGTAACTTCTTGTGTTTTAGTGGCATTACTGACTTGCTTGGGGTGATTTCCATTAAAAAAATAGATAACAATGAAAACAAACAAATAAATAAACAAATATATATTATACATGAGGGGTGCTGGCAATAACTGAAATTGACTTGGACCAACATTTTACAAAAGATATTTTTATGTTTAGATGAGACCATTAATTCACTTTTATAGATAGAAACATTTTGGGCAAATTTATGAGATCTTTATTATAGTTTGTGTGTCTCAGATTTTTGCATCATGTGGAGAAATACATTGAAAATACTTTTATGCTCCTCCAGTGGCTGAATTATTTCATATTCAACGCGAAACAATAGTCGCGACAAATATTACAATATACAATATATTCAATGAATATATATATATATATATATATATATATATATATATATATATATATATATATATATATATATATATATATACTCGACTCTCCCGTCGAATTCGACGTATGAGGGTCAAGCAGATCAGTTCCTAGGAAACCGACAGCCCGACAACATCACATGAGATTTGATTATAGTGGTGAAGGCTTCGTGCAGGACCAGCCACACTTTTTGAAGGGCCGAATACAGAGACCTGGTGCACTAAGTGCCACAGGGTCCACAAACGACCATCCGCAGGTTTTGAATTCAGAGTTGTCGTTTTCCTAGACCAGTTGACATCCAAAGCTATAGAACCCAGTCTGTCTTGCTATTTAACCATAGCTTGTGAGAAGAAGAGGATTCACAGCTTTCCCAAGGGTATTAGCAAGTAAGTGAATGTAATGGATTTGACTGGAATTCGAACTCGGCTCCCCGATTTCTCAATCCTAAGCCGTGCCTCCTCAATATATATATATATATATATATATATATATATATATATATATATTATTCTACCTATCAACTCTGTCACAACGACAATTGAAAATTATCTTAACTTGCTATAAAATCTGTTAGTACTACATTCAAAATAACAAGACACTTAATACAAAACAAAAAATAATAAGCTGAAATTACTCTATCATATGCTCTGAATGCCACAAGTAATACATAGAAGAAACGTCGAAGAAGTTAAAAGATTATATGAACATAAAATAGATATTTTACAAAACAACACACTAAATGCATTAATTGCTCTTCGTAATGAATCTGACCATAACCGGTTTTAAAAATACTCCTTTAATTAAAAGAGAAAGCAATTTACTGACGTGAAAATGTATAGAAAGTGCTTTGATCATTAGATCAGCCACAGTAAATTTGCGTCTAGGTTCTAACAACATCTCCCCATTCTTTTTTTCTTTTTTCTTTAATCGTTTCATCCCAAGCAAGGCGATAATGCCACTAAGACGCGGTGGGGGTATTAAGGGTGTGAAAGTGAAAAAGAATGAGAAAACTAAGAATGGGGAACATTGTGAAATGACAAAAAAGGAACGGGATTCAAGAAGACAGAAGATGGCGATTGACATTGCGTTGAAAGTTTTGAAGATTCTAGTTATCAGGGAAGCAAGAAATTCGAAGGAAATTTCACAGGCCGGAAGTGCGAGAAAAGAAACTGTTAGAGTAGAAATGGCGTTTGGTAGATCTATGATCACAATGTGAGATATTTAATAATAAAAGTAATAAAAACATAATCAAAGCCCCAGGAAACTGAATGAAATCAGCTGGATAACGTATTCAAACAAGTCTTAAAATAATTAAAATTTCACCATTCCAACATCTTCAACATTTGCCATCGGTGTATAATTATAGCCGAAGCTTGAGTTTTTATATCTCCATCTACACAAATTCATCAACAAAAACATTATTTTAGTTCGATGAAGTCTTTCTAGAACAGGGTTTCTCGATGTTTTCTTTCTTACGGCCCATTTTTGGCGTAAAAAAAAAAAAAAAAATTTCAGGCCCACATTAGCACAAATAGAAAGTCCATGTAACATGAAATACATTTTATTTTCAAAAGCAAAATGTCGTATAAATACTTATCAACTCGGAGTTTCGTGATTTCTCACTCCTTGGGACTCGGATAAAAATAATTATATCAATTACAAAATTCTGTAATTGAGACAATTCTATAATTACTGCTCGACATTATAATCGAAGTTTATTGGAAAAAATTCTATTCGCCTTGACATTCGTTGAATTCTATAATTGTACGTATATCTGTAGATGGCATTACTATAATTATTATTTTATTTGGCACCCCCAACACGCATACACCGCCACACGCACACGTATATATATATATATATATATATATATATATATATATATATATATATATATATATATATATATATATATATATATATATATATATATATAATAAAAAGGCTTAAATACTTATATTCCATGGTCATAATTTATTCCATTGGAATCGTAAATACGATTCAATTCATCAGATCTAAAAAAAAGGAATAAATTATGACCATGGAATATTAGTGTTTAAGCCTTTTTATTATATTCTTACTCTGTCCTGGACATTGAGTTCTACCTGGATTCTATCCACTTGGAATTTTTTATTCTAAATATATATGTATGTGTATGCATGTATGCATATATATTTATATATTTTGCATATGTATGTGTATATTTACCACTAATATTATCTATCTATCTATCTATCTATCTATCTATCTATCTATCTATATATATATATATTCGCTTTCTGACCATGAGACCCGGGTTCAAATCTCACTATGGTCCATTTGTCAAGGAGACGACTTTCTGAAGTTATCGGTCTGGATCGAGGTTGATTCTAGCGTGCGGCACATTTGGGAAGTGCCTGAAAACCATACCACAGGTTGACCTTGTGAGTGAAATTGGGTAGACGGAACTCCTGTGGTCCGTCGATAGCTGTGCTAGCACGAAGCCACAAGTCATCGTGGCCGAAGGCTTGAACGTGCTGGCCTTGTTCAAATTGTTGATCACGCTAGATAACACGCTCTCTACCAGAAACTGCAACTAAGGTCTGTTCAGCATAGTTGCTGTACAAAGGGCTCAGGTGGGTGTTTAGCAAACACAAATGTGCCTGAGCGAGCGTCAGTCATAGGGACTGACAAGCCGCCCTAGCAGACGGGTATCCTCGAATTCGAGTTGCAAGCTGTTATTATATATGTATGTGTATATATATATATATATATATATATATATATATATATATATATATATATATATATATATATATATATATATATATATATATATATATATATGTTTAACATTCTTTTTATAGATACAAGTATTTTAAGTAAATGCTCTGTTTATAATAAACAGTATTAAATAACATTTACCGGCCTGAATATCCGAGAAATTTTCATAGAAAATATTCATCCTTCGACAGGATTCGAACCTGTATTTTATACGGAACCGTCATATAACCTGACGTGCCTTATCGCTCGGCCACAAAGGATCGTTCGGTTGGCAAGGTCGAATTTACTGCTTATAAACTTCAATTTTCCATGAATCTCTCACGTACATTCATAACTGCTCACGGCGTATCAAATGTAAACAAATGACGTCACACATTATAAAATGGACAAAGTCATACAATTATTTAAGGACAAATATTTTCTATGAAGATTTCTCGGACATTCAGGCCGGTAAATGTTATTTAATACTGTTTATTATAAACAGAGCATTTGCTTAAATACTTGTATCTATAAAAAGAATGTTAAACATAAAAATGTCTTTAAATAATTGTCGGACTTTGTCCATTTCATAATGTGTGTGTGTGTGTGTGTGTATATATATATATATATATATATATATATATATATATATATATGTATGCATATATATATAAATATGTATGTATATTTATGTGTATATGAATGTATGCATATATATATATATATTATCTATAAGTGAGGAGATTCATTAATATTTTTTTGTTTTTTCGGACAAACTTTATGTTGCTATTGTTGTTATTACAATATTGTGGCCGATCCATTCTACAACCTTATTTGTGTGTATAATCCGCAAAGAAAATGAAATTCTCGAGAATAAAACTAATTTTGATTTGGGATCTTTTACTTGTAGACAGCTGTAAAATGGATGGAAAAACATTGTGGTAACAACATTAACATAACGAAGAATGAGTTAAATTGTCCTATGAAGGTTTGAACTCTGCCTATCTATCTGTGACAGTCTGTTCATAGCTATTTAGAGATAGAGAAAGAGGAAATGGAGAAAAAATAATTTTGGATCGGAAAGCCGTTATTTGTAGCTAATATTTATAGTGTTGTTTGTTGTTGATTTTTATTATCTTTATTTGTATCTATGTGTGCATTCGTAGTGGATTAATTTGTTTATTATTTACTTAATTTGTTTAGTCATTTATTGATTTAGATTTTACATGGGCGTAACTGAAGGACCCTAAAAACACAGTAAGCACAGCAGACATTATTTACAATTATTAAACACGCAAACAGCACAATGCTTTCTAAACATATATGAGAAATTAAAAACATAAATCAAATTACACAAAAAACATCATGGAAAATAAATAAAAAAGCATCAACCCAAAATAATACATCCCAAAACTGTAACCTCTGTCCGGAAGAGAAAATAGATATCATTACCTTCCCAGATCAATACAAATGAATAAATAAATGACCAGAACTCATCTCAAAATGCAGACATGAAAATACAT
>OZ010598.1:88917519-88992519 GCA_963932145.1 Acanthosepion lycidas | reverse complement strand
CGGATTATATATCTTACTGTTCTTTATATATATATATATATATATATATATATATATATATATATATATGTGCGTGTGTGTGTAAAAATTTCAGATAGAGTAAATAAGTAAAAGGACAATATGAATATAGGGAAAACTTATTTTAGCCGACGCGTTTCGTGCCCTGAGTGACTTTATCACGGCAAATACAAAATTCCTTAAAGACAACGGACATAATGGGTAATGGAACAGTCGAAAGCGCTCGGGTATATATATATATATATATATATATATATATATATATATATGGAACATTCGCACATATTCTTTTTTAACATACTTTATGTCCAGAAACGGAAACACTTGTACAAATGCAAAAAATTGGGGCATGTTTCGCCAATGAACCGGCATCAGCAGAAAGGAAATTTATTTGACAAGAACAATATCAATCAATTTACATCATTTTTTTTATATGATGAGGTCGATTCATCGATGCAATCTCGGAGAATTTGACATACACAGGGGCATATTGAAGAGAGAGGGGAAACCGAGATCAAACTATCTCAAGCCTAACAAGCCTGTGTAAATGGATGGCAGAAGAGGGACTCGGATGGATAGTGAAAAGACAAACATTGCTAAGAGCTATAAATAATAGGAAGTTAGGGAGAGGCATGATCAACGTACCCAACAAGCCTGCGTAAATGGATGGCAGAAAAAGAACCGGGATGGATAGTGAAAATGCAAACATTGCTAAGAGCTACAAAGGATAGGACATTGTGGAGTGCCCTGAACAACCTAGCTCGCTTGTGTAAATGGATGGCAGAGGAGCTACAAAGGATAGGAAGTTGTGGAGAGATATGATCACACAGAAGTAGAAACTCAAATTGGCTTATATATTAACCATTCCGTCAGGTTTTCATTTAACTTGACTCACCCACAACCACATATGTACTTGGCTTTTAGTAAATTTCTTACCTTCTTCAGTAAAGCTAAGAAACGCTAAACCAGATTATTTTAGGTAAGCCATTGCAGTAGAAGCAACCGAATGTTATGGCAATTTAACCAAAGATTTATAACGTATATACTCGAGTATCGTGCGAGTTTTTATGATCAGTTTTTACTCAAAATATAAGGGATCGCATTATACACAGGTAATTTTTTTAAGAGGTTAAAAATCATGCATTTTCGGTGACCGGTTGCATTATACATAGGTATTTTTTCTGGAGGGCTTAAAATTCGCATAAAATATTCAGGGATTCGCACTATACGGGAAGTCGACTTATCTACGAGTATATACGGTGAAATTCTTGTTCCGTTCTTTTACATTACACATCGTTTGCTTTGGAAAATGTAAAATAAATTTCATCTACTGCTAAATGTTAATTGCTCAATTTCTCCCTCGCTTTCTTAAAATTTTGGATATAGTTTTTTGCTTCAGGCTATTTGGATATAGTTTTTTGCTTCAGGCTATTTGGATATAGTTTTTGCTTTGAGTGGCAAAAAATCAAATTTCTCATTGCATTAGAATCGGAATAAACCAAAAAGAATTGTAATGAGATCTGCATACTTCTGATATTTTCGAAGCTTGGCGGAGTTTTAAAAAAATGTTATTTTAATCATTTCACTCCAAGCAAGGCGTGAATGCCACTTGCACGCAGAGTGTTACAGAGAGTGAATGTGAAAGAGAAGACTGAGAATATGGTGGATTGAGGAAAGGATAAAAGATGAACGGAATTCAAGAAGATAGAAGATGGCAATTGACGTTTCATTTCAATTTTTGAAGATTGTAGTTACCAGGGAAGCAAGTAAACAGAAGAAAGTTCCATAGGCGGGAAGTGAGAGGAAAGTAACTCTTGGAGTGGCCGTTGCATTTAGCTATTTCAACAGTAAAAGGTTGGGACCTAGTAGCACTCTTCGGACATTTAGGGGCAACAGGGAGAAAAAGCTCGTTAGTTGCTATGAAAATATTTGTAGAAAAGACAAAGGGAAGCTACGTCACGCCGGTGAGAAAGTGATTAAAGTCGAGATGACTGGTCAGAATCGATTACAGTTAGAATAACACCAGAGTAGTGGCTCACTTAGTGCGGATCGAGGTCACTATAATCGCGGCTTGGTAAGCGATACGAGCTTACGAACAATCATGGCCTGGCAGGTATAACGAAGAACTGCATACTTGTTCTAAAAGAAATAAATTCAAACTATTTGTCTTTCGTTGATAAAGAAAGTCGTGATAATCAGCATGTTTTAGCAGCGGGCAAGAAATGTTACACTTACTGTAAAATTGCAGATCACGTCATTAAAACTGCACTTTTATTCGATTAATGAAGCTTCACCCGCCCTCGAAATGCGAGACTCTTTCTCAAACACATGCATACATATTTCCCGAGTTTAAACAGAGAAGCAGGAGCAAAGAGAAAGATTCCAGGCGAATTCCAGGAACTGGTTATGGTAACGGCATGTGAACAAATAGAGGAGTTATTGTTTTCTTATGTACCGGCATAGTATATGATATAATGCCATAGGATACAAGTTGTAAGGGTATAGAAGTAAATATGATATAATGCCATAGGATACAAGTTGTAAGGGTATAGAATAAATATAACACAGAATATTGATAGAAGAATAGATACATGCGGAGATATTATTGAAATACAACACTAAGTAGATTCACTTCTTCTTATTATCATTCTTCTTCTTTGTACCATGACCCTTCAAGACGTTGGGGATCATGCCTCTCGATAATTTCCCCTCCTTTGTATCTTATAAGAAAACTCATCGAGGAATAAACGGTTGAACTTTCTAGGGCACATAATGAGGAAAGAGGGTTTGTTCTATGATAAAATTCAACATACTATTTCTATTAATGTTTTAGTTTGTGCTAACAAACAAATATGACTACGAAACACTTGGGAAACTGAGGCCAAATCCTCTACAGTCATATTGTTCTAAATCTCCTTCGTAACTCATAGGACACACCTGCTCATCAGAGATGAAAACCAATTGAAAAGATAAAGGAAATATGACTGAAAATATTCAATGAAAGCTGACAATACTTCGCCTAATAATTAAGAACTTCAATCTTATGACAGGAGAGTGACTCATTGCGATTTCTCGGGTTAACGTTTTTCGCTGACATGAAGTGGAAAGATTATTTTGAATCAATTGCCATGTCTGCTGCTAGGAAAGTTGGTTCACTGTGTAGTGCTAGACAATTCTTCTCGCTAGAAACATTTATGTGTCTACCATTCGTCTATGCATTGAATATTGTTGCCACATTTGATCAGGTGCTTTTGCTATTTATTTAGAGATTTTTGATAAAATACAAAGAAGGAACTGCAATGTTACTGGTCCTGACCTAGCATCTCGGCTTTAGTCACTTTCTCACCGCTGTAACTTAGCTTCCCTGTGCCTTTTCTATAAAAAATTTCATGGTAATTGTACTGATGAACTTTCCTTTTTGGTGTCTAGACTTTGGGAGTTTAACTGCAGTATTAGATTGGTAGAAAAGTCTCATCATTTTACATTTGAAATGACTAAATATAACCGTAAGGTCTATGTTAGCATTTCCTTTTCGTTTGTGGAATTCTTTTCCAGCTTTTTGTTTTCTAGTCAAGTTTGATCTTCAGAAATTTAAATACAATGTCAATCATTATATTAATTCCTGTTTTTTTTTTTTATTGTTCTCTCAACTTGATAATGTTTTACTTTTCTTATATTCTCATATTTCTTATATTCTCTCACACTCGGTAACCAACTTGCGTCTTAGTGGCTTTATTGCCTTGCTTGGGATGAAATGATTTAAAAGGTAGAGAAATAAACAAACTACGTTTTAATTGGATTTGATAGAATTTATCCACGAGTATAAAAATAACTCGAAATTGAAAGTAGACGTAATAATATCAATTAAGATATGAAGCTTTTATGAAATAATTGCAAGAGAATATGCTGAAAAGGCTGACCACGAAGACGTGATACTTGAGCTGTGTTATCTTGCATGTATTAATTTCAAATCATCTTAATAAATGGATTGTTTCTTTACAGGTAAACTGACATCTGACTGTTCAATGAAAACTTTGAAAGTAACTAGCAGCGAATTTTCTTGAAAATGGTCAAAATTAGGCATCTTATCAAGTGGCCGCAGAAAAAGGTTTTAACCCCAAAGGCCATTCATGTTGAAATGGTTGCAGCATTGGGGGATGATGCTCAAACTTTATCAACAGTACAAAAGAGGGCAGCTGAATTTAGGATGGGAAGGGAGAGTCTTCAATATGACCCAAAGTCTGGATGTCCTGCCACTGACATTATTGAGAAAAACATTGATTATGTTCACCACATGGTGAGGGGTGACAGGCGATTGACTAAAAATCAAATAGCCAAAGTTATTAGGATATCCTATGAGAGAGTTGAGAATATTTTGCATATTTAAGAAACATATATATATATGTAAAAAGTGGACATTGAAGTCAATACTAAGAGGCGACAGACTGTTTGATGCTAAACGCAATCATCATGTGGCCTGATGATTGCATCTAGCATGAAACAGTCTGTCACCTCTGAATGTTGACTTCAATGTCCACTTTTATATTTACATACGCTCTATCATATTGAGCACTTTATCCCATAAATATAGTACACCTTAAAACTGTATTTCTTCATCTATCTCTCTCTTTCTCTCTCTCTCTCTCTCTATATATATATATATATATATATATATATATATATATATATATATATATATATATCACGTGTAGCTGAATGATTAGAACGTTTCTATAATTCATTAATCATTATTTCTTTCACAAACCTTGAATGAAATAGTTTTATTTGGTCATCGCCATACTTTCTCATATAAGTATATTTTTCTGAACTCTAATTATGTTACAGGAATCGCTTATTTTGCATATCTACGTGTACACGTCCAACGCGATGCCACGAATCGTTGGCGTCGGCATTTATTCCCAGGAGTAATTTGCGTAATAGCTTACCTCCACACGAGGGAAGGAACTCGCGTGCACGTCTTTCTCGATACTTAAAAAAAGGCGGTTGAAAATAGAACGACATTAATTTAGAGAAAAATTTCAAGAGACCATAAGCAAATACTATAAAAAATGTCAGCTAAAGAGAACAAGGCTCTTCTTCAACCTTGCGATCTTTTTCTAAGATGAATTCCCGAATTCTAATCGGCAATTCTGAGCCTTAAAATACCATGGAATAATCCGCTGTAGACTGAACGGATTTCTCCAAGACTTAGCTAATAAATTCATATAATCTGTTATATCTAACGGTAATATTTGCCATTTCCTTATAAAGAAACATTCGGCATTCATTGCCTGAATAGTTAGTGCTATTGTAGGTTGAGATTCATTAAATATTTCTCTTCAAACAATTTTTCAGGAAAATAGATTTCTTTAGGCCAATAGTTGTTCTTCCCAATATTGATAGCGGTTTCCTTCCCAAACTTTTATTTGAAAAAGTGTGGAATGTCAGCTTCTTTATTACGTCTTTCTTCGAATTACATATGTTAAGCATTTTTGTTCATTACTTACATTATTCGGACTATTGTCCTCATCTTTATTACAACGCCATATCTATTACAACGTTTCGGCCGTTGTAAGCTCCGACCTTCTTCAGGTGGTCGAATGTCGAACTGAACCCTTTATTTCGCTCACTGGGGTAGACTGTTCTAGTTCCACGTACCATGTTTAATGGATGTCAGTTATCAGTTATCTCCTGTTAATTCCCCTCTCCAAGTTCTCCACTGCCTTAGCCAGGTATTAAACACTCACTCTTTGGGTTTTGTCACTGGATCTAACTAACGCCTTTATCCACTGTGCCATGTATGTCCTTGAGGACATCTGTGTATGAATTTATGGGTATTATAAACCTAATGTCTTCAACTATTTTTTTACCGGTGCTCATATTGCAATTTTTGCTGTTATCATTGCATGTTTTTACCAAAGCTCATAAACATAGCGACAAAGATGAGGACAACAGTCCGAATAATGTAAATAGTATACATAATGCCTCATCTCAGCAATATAGGCAGATACTGAAGAAGGCCGGAGCGTATAACGGTCGAAACGTTGTAATAAATATGGCGACAAAGATGAGGACAATAGCACGAATAATGTAAATGATGTACATAATACCTCATCTCACAAATATAGACATCATTTTTGTTGTTGAAAGTCGTCAAGTAATGTGGATTCTGTTATCTGGTAAAGTTCTTTGTGATTAATCGGAAACATTTTGCAAATCCCTGTCGATAAAGAAAACGATTGCTCTCTAGCAAAGAGGATCGTCGATAAGTTTAACATTAGTCAATGAAAATGAAGTAAGACGTTCGAAAATTAAGCTTTATTTGTCATCTCACATCCAAAAATAGATTAAGCTTTATTTGTCATCTCACATCCAAAAAAGACAATAAGAGAAGCAGCTAGTAGGCAAGCGGGTAATTTTAACTTTTTCACACAATTGTTTCAGTATTCTAAATGCTACACAATCGTTTCTTCACTTGGAAATTCTAAAATTTCTTGTAATTTCGAAACGATAATCTTCTCTTTGCAAGTAAAAGGATTTTCTGTTTTTTTTGTTTTTTTTTTTAAATCACCAGTTATGGCTTAAGATGTGCTACTGTTTCTTTTGCATTTTTTACATTAAAGATTAAGATGCGCTATATAATTCATGTATTATTTCTATAATACTAAAAGTGAATCGTCCTTGCGCGGTGCGTCGTCCGTCGGGCGCATAATAATAGTTTAAGTTTCTTTCCACCGCTCTCTTTCCACCTTTCTCTCTTTCCACCTATCTTTTTTCGTCCCTCCCTTTCCATCTCCTTTCTCTCTCTCTCTTTCCATTTCTCTCTTTCCACCTCTCTCTCTTCCCATCTATCTCTATTTCTACCTATCTCTCTTTCCACCCATCTCTTTCCACTTCGCTCTCTCCACTTCTCTCTTTTCACCTATCTGGTTCCACTTTTCTCTTTCCACCTCTCTCTCGTTCCACCTCTCTTATTTATATTTCAGCTTTCTTTAAACAAACAATATTTTAAATAATTAAAAAATATTTTCAAGTGAATATGATTTTAAAATATTTTAGGCATAATAAAATATTTTTACATTAATCTGATTTAAAAAATATTTTAAGTGAATAAGATTTAAAAATACGAGTTTATACAGTAAGTATTTTTATTTCAACTC
This sequence comes from Acanthosepion lycidas, assembly GCA_963932145.1. Lineage (NCBI taxonomy): Eukaryota > Metazoa > Mollusca > Cephalopoda > Sepiida > Sepiidae > Acanthosepion > Acanthosepion lycidas. Next base: position 88,985,341 of record OZ010598.1, on the reverse strand, counting down.
TCAAATAATGTTTTTAATGTTGAAATTAACTTCAATGTTTTATAATGTGAACAGTCATGGACCCAACGGGTCACGGGTAGTCTAGTATCATATATCATTGAGTACCTATGATGGTTGTTTTTTGTCATGGTGGAGGGGTGTGCGTGGTTCAATGATTCTGAGAGCAATGCCGTCGGGATTTCAAAACTCCTGGTTAGGCCACCTTAGCGGTAGGTTCGAAGACGGGGACCTAAACTAAGCGCGACCAACCCAACAAGCGGATGATGATTACAACAGATCTCAACGGTCGAAATAGAGGGCTACGCATGACAGACATGCTACAGAAGGCGCCACTCGAGATTATAATAGATTCAGCGGCAGTTCGTTGCAGCTTCATAATTTGATGCTGCATGTCTCATTCCATATATGCTGCGGAGGAAGGTCATGAAACGACTGTATGGGCCGCTTCCTGCCAAGCTGAGGTTCACCTTAAACAAATTCATCCATCGGCACTTTCTTCTAACCTGATTTTCTTTCACCTTCAACCAACTCTTGGAAAGCCAAACGGCGATAAGGAATGGATGAAAGAAGCGATGAGCAAAGAACAAACTATATCCTTGTATACGAGATAATGCCAACGACAAAGACGATTATATCATGCATGTATTATATGACGCATTATTGTATCATATATGTATTATATCATTGAGATTCGAATCTCACCATGTCAGAAAGGCAAGTGGATGTTGGCGGCCTGGGGAGTCGATCCTAGCGTGCGGCGCCTATCGGTTAAATTGGCTAGACGGAATTTTTTGGGAGCCGTCGATGGTTTTGCTAGCACGAAGTCACAAGTCATCGTCACCGAGGGTTTGATTGTACTGGCCTTGTTCAGACTGCTGATTACACCAGATAATGGGATCTCTCTCAGAAACTGTTGTAGCATTCCTACAGATGATAATGGGTATATACAGTAGTAAATACTGTATGTTGGTCTGCAGTTGGATATTCGTATCCAGCTGTGCTGGTCAGACTCTTCTGCCTATCGCCAGACGAGGTCATGTCGAAGGGCAGAGTCTTGTCTTGGGTAACAGCTAACCATCCCGTGTTATACGTGGTCTACGGGGTAGTTTTGGCCGAGCCTACGGATACCCCATATTAAATTCGGCCTTGTGCCACATCTGATCACGTGAGGCGGTTGATAGATATCCTGCAGTTGGAGATTCATTGTGGAATTTAATTGACTCACTTCTAGCAGTTGACTATTTCTTCTACGCGTCGCTGGCGAATATTATATGTGTTGTTCGTATCCTAAGTATTATCGTTCATTACCAACCTTCGTGTAATTATTCTGTTCAGTGACCTTCTCTAGGTTACAACAGAAACTCAAAGACCCGCTCAAGATAGTTGCAATATCAACTGCCTAATAATCTGCCTGAGCAGGCATCTGCAACAGGGATTGGCTAGCCGCACAAGTAAACAGTTATACTCGGATACAGGCGACCAGTCATTATTATGGAGATTTTCTAAGCGTAGTTTATATATGGTACAAGGCCACATGTATGGGGTACCTAGTGAGCATCGACCTCACTACTCAGTTTTAATTGCTCTAGCAAGACAAGCTTGTTAACCATTACACCACGTTGAGGTATTTTCGATCAGCCATTGTTATTATTCATACATTTCAAATCGAAATAATCAACTTTAGCACATATATTGTGTTGGCCAAAAAGTACGTTGGTCTATTAAGTAGAACATTTATTTAATAAACCAAACGATCTCTTTGACTAACCCAATCATTTTTATCGATCCTAAAATGAATATTTCATTTCGTACATTAATATTAAAAAAAAAAATCATCCAATATTTTATGAATACGAAACTTAAGATAGTTGTTCAAAGGAGCTTTTATGTGTGCAAGAATATTTCGATTTTTTTTTATTCTCTCCGGTAATGATCTAATAAATATCGATCGTCAAATAGGCTATAGCACGTCTTTGGAATAAATTACTGCTTTAAAATCATGCCAATTGATTCAGCGTCTTGACTTTGTCATTTGGTTGGTTAATTCATATCTCATATTTGAAATTTCAAATGATAATTCCACGAATGTTTATAAAAAAAACAAAAAACACTGTACATCAGAAAACTTGCAACAAAAAGACTGAAAATATTTGCAAGTAACTAATAGATAGTTGTGAAAAAAAAATCTGACACAAGGTTTAATTTTAGAAGCATCAGGTGGCCATTATTAGACACTGTTCCCCACCCCCCCGAGACAGTTTGCGAACTTATTTAGTTCGCGTGCCTATCATTAGTTTTGTGTCTTCAGAATTACGTTATCCCTCCCCACCTGTGTTTTGGCTTTTCTCTAGGCACCATATTCAAAAGACATAATTCAGCGAACACAGCACTAAATCTTTCAATGGGAACAGTTTTAAGTATTAGCTATAGATAGTATCGAAGAGGGAAGACAAATTGCTTACTTTTCTAATAGCTGATAATTTTGACGTCGTCACACAGCTTAAGATTTGTCAGGATTGATATTTTACAAAGCAGTTCAGATCTCTTTTCTTTGTTTCTACCGAAACTTTCTTCTTTCTTAATACTCGAGTCTCCTCTTGATCTGTAAGGAAATTGTCCAGAATTCACTGCCATAGAGCAGGATTGATATTACATAGCAGTTCAGATCTCTTTTCTTTGTTTCTACCGAAACTTTCTTTCTTTCTTAATACTCGAGTCTCCTCTTGATCTGTAAGGAAATTGTCCAAAATTCACTGCCATAGAGGAGGATTGATATTACATAGCAGTTCAGATCTCTTTTCTTTGTTTCTACCGAAACTTTCCTGTTTCTTAATACTCGAGTCTCCTCTTGATCTGTAAGGAAATTGTCCAGAATTCACTGCCATAGAGGAGGATTGATATTACATAGCAGTTCAGATCTCTTTTCTTTGTTTCTACCGAAACTTTCTTTCTTTCTTAATACTCGAGACTCCTCTTGATCTGTAAGGAAATTGTCCAAAATTCACTGCCATAGAGGAGGATTGATATTACATAGCAGTTCAGATCTCTTTTCTTTGTTTCTACCGAAACTTTCCTGTTTCTTAATACTCGAGTCTCCTCTTGATCTGTAAGGAAATTGTCCAGAATTCACTGCCATAGAGGAGGATTGATATTACATAGCAGTTCAGATCTCTTTTCTTTGTTTCTACCGAAACTTTCTTTCTTTCTTAATACTCGAGACTCCTCTTGATCTGTAAGGAAATTGTCCAGAATTCACTGCCATAGAGGAGGATTGATATTACATAGCAGTTCAGATCTCTTTTCTTTGTTTCTACCGAAATTACTACCTCCTAGTGTGTCTATATATTTATCTTTTTTAGTTGTGTGAAATCAAGATGACGGTCTATCAGGTAAATAAATCTCCCCGTCGAAGACTACATATTTTACCACCCGGATATTGTGATTGAGAAAGTAAAAAACGAGAGAGTTTTTATGCCGCTTTCTTTTTATATTCCTAAATAGAACGTCACCTATCGACGCTAAGTGAAGTCCATTTGCAGACAGGGTGAGATAATCCACAAATTCAATTCCCGAACACTAAAATCTTAATCACTTCAAGTCTAGGGTCAATCGTTATCTATCCTACATTTCCTCATAATCTGCACTTGCTTCTTCCTCTTACGTCCCTTCAACACATTGAAGAAAAAGAAATAGGCGCTTGTAAGTTCTCGGCCAAACAAAGAAGAAATTAAAAGGAAAAACTGATGTTTGGTCATTTGGTTATATTTCGGGACGTCGCTCGTGCCAAGATCAAAAGGAAGATACATTGAATCAAAAATAGTTAACGTCAATATACATAAAATGTCAATTGCGCGCGTAGAAACATTATTTGAATAATGGAACAAACAGACGATCAGACCATAATACACCAGTTAGTGTTGTATGTTATTTATTCTATTTTCGATAGAATCTGTTTATACCGAAGAAGAGCTCCATTCATTTTCTTTCTATACTGCCACGCACACACATAAGTAATTACGCTTATGCATGTATATATTCCTAGAAATCATTAATGTATATATTAAATTATACGCCTGAATATAACGTCTGTAAAAAGAGTAGAAAAATCACTTTATTACATAAAGAAATGTAGTTATTAGATTGCCTGTACAGATGGCGTAATAGCCATTGGTGCAGAAAAATGAAATCGGTACGCTCAGATCAAATTCCAGGCGAGGCTGTTGCGTTTATATTTCTCTAAGGCTATTGAGTAAGAAGCATTGATCTGTCTCTCATCGTCTATTCTTTTTAATCAATTCACCCCCAAGTAAGGCGATAATGCCACTAAGATAAAAGGAGCTACTAAGAGTGAGAGAGAATAAAAGTTGGCTTTAGAAAGAACTGGAAACTCAATTCTAAATAAGAAACAAGGGATAAAATTGTCACTCCTGTTCAAAAGACCAGAGAAGAGTGTGAATCGGACGGTAGGCGAATCTATCTACTCTTATACAGGAAATCAGGTAGTGACGTTAGCAGTATAGAGTTGAAGTAGACTTTAGAAGGAATAGGAAACTCAATCTTAAACAAGAAGCAAGGGATAAACTTTTACTCCTGTTTAAAAAACCGGGTAGGAGTGTGAACCGGACGATAGGCGAACCTATCTACTATTGAGGAAATGAATAAATAGTAAATAAGATTTCAGATTTTAGGCAGAGACGTTAGAAGTATAGCTTTGAATTAGACTTTACAAGGAACCGGAAACCCAATTCTAAACACTAAAGAAGGACAAAGCTCCGCTCTTGTTAAAGGTAAAACAGTAAGGCAGACTAAACTCTCTAAGCATTTATAAGACAGACAATCCAGTAGAAGGAGATCTTTGAATTCACTCTTCTCTCCTAACACATCATGGCAAACATGATTGGTAATCAGCGATATGAGATAACCAACCCTATGACAATGTCAAGATGCTGAGCAGTTAACGCTAAAATTCAGCTGAAACGAGCGACAACATTTTACATAGGAGAGCTTGAAAGTTTCTTCATCAGGTCCCCTTTTCAGATACTTGGGTAAACTGGCGCCCCCTATATTAAAATTGCACTGTTAAACCATACTGAGTTGATTCAACAGTGTTAATGTTAAGTGTCTATGTTTTGTTGGAGTAAAGAATGAACACTTTTACGGTGGAACCTCGAGTTACGAACGCCTATCATCACGAACAATTTCTTCCGAACAAAGAAGTCCCGGGAGACGAACGTCGTCTTAAGCGCCAAACACACAAGCCAACGACAACGTGGGCGATTGTAGAGGAAATGTCTTTAGAGGGAAAGGTAGGAAGGGAGGATGATCCTTGCTGTTTGATTTTGCGAAATTTGTACAAAATGGGGTGTGCTGCAAAATTTGAAGGGAACGATACAACTCTGATGAAGCAGAATCAAACCATGGCAAAAATACATTTTCAATGACAACGCCAAGCCTCACTTTAGAAAGATTTTAAAACATGGACAAAAAAGAAAACTCAGATTTTTTTAGCGAAATAAAGGCCCAGTGAGTCCTAATCAAAGTCGAGTGGTGCTAAGAGAGAAAAAAGAAAGAGAAGAACCCCCCTAAAAAGACAGTTACCTGATGATTTTATGGAAGGGTGCTCTCCTTTCCCTTACACCATCAACATAGACAAAAAAAAAAATCTCATTGGACAAATTTTTAGTAAGACAGGGGGCTCCCCTTACTCTTACACCATCTACTCTCCGCCGTACAGGTAACGGTGAAATTAAGTTTTCGTCTATATTTTATCTGCTTATTATTGTGTCTATTTTTTTCTCTGTCAGATGTAATGATTTTCATTGGTTTTGTAGATGAACTTGTGCACAAAGTCCTGTTGTCAAAGTGTAAATAAGCAATCATCTGGGGTCCATGAATGGATTGATCCATTTTACATTGATTCCTATGGGGAAAATAATTTCGGTTTACGTACCTTTCGGGTTACGAACGGCCTTCAGGAACCTAGGTTCCACTGTATATATATTCGCAATCTCTTTTATATCTGCATTAAAATATATTACCGTTATAAAGAGAATATAATTATTATTATTATTATTATTATTATTATTATTATTATTATTATTATTATTTCCTTTGATTTCTGGCGTTTACACATTTCTTTCCGGGTCCCGCCCAGGGATCTAAGGTTAGAAATGGCATCATAACATTTTCCACTGACAAAAAAAAATTAAATTATTATTATTATTATTATTGTTGTTGTTGCTGTTGCTGTTGCTGTTGCTGTTGTTGTTGCTGCTTAATTTTTCTAAGGTTTAATTTGTTTATCGATTTTACCACCTGGTACAGGTGTGGTAAAATTAAATTAAGTTTTCGTCTATATTTCATCTGTTTGGTATCGTGTTTATCTTTTTTTTCCCGCCAGATTTTCACTGGTTTTGTGGATGAACAAAGACATGTTGTCAAATTTTAAATACACAATCATTTAGAAGTCCCGGAACGGATAAATCCGTTTCACATAGATTCCTATGAGGAAAAGAGTTTCGGTTTACGAACATTTCGGGTTACGAACAGCCTTCAGGAACGAATTAAGTTTGTGAACCGAGGTTCCACTGTACCCAGAATATGTAAAAACACATATGAAATTCCTTGGACACATAATGACGAGGGGTGGGGTTGCTTGAAAAAACGTAACCGTTACGAGGCATATTGAGAGCAAAAGGAATAAAAGAAGGTAGCGAGCCATTTATCTGATAAGTTTGGGTAAATGGAAAGCAAAACGGAGATCGAGTGCTTTAGCAAAGGGAAAAAAACTGCTATGGGCCACATGGTTTAGGAAGTTGTGGAGAGCCGTGATCGGCTATGTTCTGAAGCGACGAGGCACATAGAAGAAAGTATTCATGCCAGACAATCCTTCTTTTGTTTTCTGGCCATTGCCCACCTTGCCCCCCCCCCAAAAAAAAAGCACTAAATTAATGGAATAGCCTCAGCTTCTCGAGGTATATTATTAAATACCATGAATCTTAAAAATGCAGGCGATCATGACTCTTCATAGATGTTCTTTTTTTTATAATCTGTGAAAAGAAAACTTCTTGGGAAATATAGTGGAGTAGTTTCCTGTTGCCTTATCTATGGTTTTGAATTCACAGTATTTTTCTCTCTTCAGTACAAAAAAGAACATGGCTCTCCACAGACTTTGCAGGGATGTGAAATAACTATAGTAATATTACCTACAAAAGGGACTCAGGTAGGAGGCCTGCCGGAGGGCACATTTTCTTAAGATTCTCCAATACACAAGATGTTAGATGTCATTCGCACTGTTTAAAAGGAACAGGGTATCTGTTGGCATTCACTGTTTTCCTGTTAGATTAGATTCCAAACTGAGTTTATCCAGCTATATAATTCTTAGAAATAGGTTCATGCCTTTCTCAAGGTTATTTGTGCTAAAGTGAATTAGCTTGCACCACACATAATCTCTTAATATCAATTCAATAGAAAACGCGTGGCTCATCATTAAATGAGATTTGTATGAAAATCAAAAAATAATATTTAAGCTGAAGAGATCTTTGGGACGCAATAAAAACCCCTGTGTTACACTTTCTCGGGTTTACATGCACGTCTGACATGGAATGCAAACATAATATTGAATCCATTATTAGGTTTGATGGTAAGAAATTTGGTTTACTGTGTTGCAATAGACACTTTTTCTCTTTTAAATCCATCTTACATATTTATAAGTCTATCATTCGCCCATGCTTTGAATATTGCTACCACATGTGGTTCGGTGCTCTTGCTATAAATCTAGAGATTCTAGATGAAATCGAAAGAAGAATCAGCAATATCATTGGTCTTGAGCTGGCATCTCGGCTTCAGTTACGTTCCCATTGCCGTAATGTGGCTCCCCTCTGTCTTTTCTTGTTCTTGTAAATACTTTCATGACAACTGAACTCTTCGTTGTGGTACCTACACTGAATTTAAGCGTAGTCTTAGATTAGCGGCAAGGTGTAAGCATAAAATGTTGAATTTGCTAGAAGTAACCGTAAGTTAGATGCTAACAGTTTCTTTTCTCGCACTTGTCGCTTGTGGAACTCTCTTCCGACTTCATGCTTTCCAACGAACTTTGATCTTCAAAAATTTAAATGCAATGTCAATCATTATCTACTGTTTTCTTGATTACTCTTCTATAGTTCTCGCTCCTTAATAATGTTTCTATTTTTTCTTATTCACAATCAGTAACGCCTCGTCTCTTAGTGGCTTTATTGCCTTGATTGGGATGATATGATTAAAAACGAGAAGTAAATTTAAAACTGGAATCAAATCAAGAAATGCAAGAATGATGAATTCTATAGAATGTCGCCGTATAGATGATAACATATAAAATAATAAAATACGAATTTATTCATGTAGATGAGAAATTATGTGAATGAAAAATGTTTCTCAACTCGATACTTTAGGGGTCTAGGGATGTACGTGTAGTGCAACAGTTATTGTCGCTGAAAGTGAAATTGGCGGCCCGAGTTCAAATTCCCGTCGATTCTGTTTTGTTCACTTTGCACTTATGGCTTTGGAAAATGCATGTATTCATTTTCCTCTAGTTATTTGTTAAATATCAGGGTAGACTGGTCTCTCTTGCCTTGGATGGTAGTCAATCTTGGTAAAAGCAAATTCTGAATTCAAAACCTCGTAAATAATAGAGCAGATTGGTTACACTTATCTTGGTAGGGCAACGAATCAGCGAGAAGGATATCTCTGAATTCAAAACAATCCTGAAGGGAGATAGGCACTGTGAGATTATCTTGTCGTAGACACATCCTTTGCTGCTATAGCTGCAGTACATGTGGCGGCACATGGACCTTAATGAGTTAAGGGTTTCATGATTGTATGATCTAATTTTAATCATGAATATTTATGTTGAGATAAGATTGAATAATAAAACCTGATAGCCTCGAAACAATGCATAATCAATATTGCTTTTATAAAGATGGATCAATATCATTATTGATTTTATAAAGATAGATCATTATCAATATTGTTTTTATAAAGATAAATGCTGAATCCCACACCGCATGTATCCATAAACATTAGTATATTATGAAAATTAAAAAAAAAAGGTTAATACCAATATCATTGTGAAAACAATTATTTGCATAATAAAATTTGACAGCGTGTGTATGTATATATATATATATACATATATAATTAAAAGGAAAGGGGATGTCTACGCGTGCTTCTTATAATAATGTAGATTTAACAGGACGGTTAATAAAATTTGAAGAATAAAAAAACAAAAGAATGATCCCAATATTTCTCTTCGTGCTTCAATTTAGTCAAAAGGTTTAGTTTATAATAAATTTCATTTTTATTGCATACCCCCTAAGACATTCTTCCAAAAATATTCATTCAAAAATTTCGAAAATACCAGTGTCTCTCGTTTTGTGCCCATGTGTAGACGTAGCAACATCAACAAAGCCCAGTCCGATGAAAGCCTAACGAATGAAACACGCCACAAAAACTTGATATAAGTTTGTTATACTATTTTTATAAATACTGTTTGTTGCTATATAAAATTATATATATATATATATATATATATATATATATATATATATATATATATATATATATATATATATATATATATACGCGTGTTAGTAGGATATAGAATCCGAATAACAGTCGAGAAACCAATGAAACAAATTTTTATTGACAACGCGTTTCGCCTTCGTTATGTAGTGAGGCGTCTTCAGGTTAGAATGAAAGGCAGGCAGATGTATTTTTTAAAAATAGTAAAACCATTAAATAGCTAGGTTGGTGTCTCCCGGTCGGAATGAAAGAACAAAATTTCGTGTTTTTTGTATATATTTGTCTCTGCATATATGTTCTCACGCAATTTAATGTATATTTTGGTAAGTATTACCTTAATCAGTTATATATATATATATATATATATATATATATATATATATATATATATATATATATATATATATATATATATATATATATTTTATACTTGTTTCATTAAATAATATAGACAAGTGTTGTCTATTTATTTTATGTAATTTTTTTTCGTAGCTTCTGATAAGTTTAATAACATTATCGTTGAAAGAAGAAAGAAATTCACAGTAGTGATCCATATTTTTTTAATACAATCTAAGCTTTCGGCTTACTTAAGCCATTATCAAAGATGTCAATTACAACATATTAAACAATATACGGACTTGATAATGGCTTAAGTAAGTAATAAGTAAACATAAATAAGTAAATAAGTAATAAGTAAACATAAAATAAATAGACAACACTTGTCTATATTATTTAATGAAACGTGTATGAATGAAAAGATGCTGCCTAGATACACACAATATATATATATATATATATATATATATATATATATATATATATATATATATATATATATATATATAGGTGGCCTGACGATTGTGTCTAGCATGAAACAGACTGTCGCCTCTAGGTGTTGACTCCAATGTTCACTTTTATATTTACACACGCTCTATCTCTGATATTGAGCACTTTATCCCATAAATATACCACACCTTAAGACTATATTTCTTTATAAGCTTATATATATATATATATATATATATATATATATATATATGCTTATGCATGTGAATATATAAATATATATATGCAACTTTTTTCATAATTCATTTTGTATATATATATGTGTGTGTGTGTGCATTTGCATGTGAATATTTGTGTGTTTGTGTATATATATATATATATATATATATATATATATATATATATATATATATATATATATATACAAGTATATGATTGGTGTATATGGAATGAATTCCAATAACCAACAATTACTATTCTTAAAAGAGTGCTCAATACAAAGTAGAGCAGATATTCACTTTTTAATTTATTTCATTTTTTTTCTATTTTCAGTGCTACCACGCGTAAATAAAAGAACCAATTATATGTAAGTCACTTTGGTTTTACCCTCCACACACAGTACGCACACATATATATATATGAGTGTGCGCATATATTCGAGTTCTCGGCCTGGTCAAGAAACCCTTCCGAAACAAAATCTAATGTTTGGTCATTTCGTCTGCCAGAACCCCGATCACGAATGTCCGGAGTAATAAGTATAATATACCCGGCTCCAGAGATGCATAACCAATAACCTCCGCTCTACCCGAAAGCATCTCTCCCAGACGAGTAGGGTCAGTATCATATTTATTGGGCCTCCTTTTGTCACTCACTACCCGACGCGGTTTCAAATTGGTCTTCGTATGGAGGATGATAAGTAAAAGACATACTGACATCAGCATAACGCACACGTACACACACACGTACACACACACACATACACACACATATGCACATCTCGTTTTCTGCTACCTATGCAAATTAGTAAGGATGTGAATGCATCATCATTTATAACTGTGTGAACTCTATCTCTTGCACGCCAATAGAAATGCATACACGATAGTATAATACTTTTTAGATTTTATGATTTTTATTTTGTGAGACACGCTTATAAAATCAAAATCAGAGGGAGCTGAACGAAAAGTCTATTCATGACAAAGAAAGAGATATTTATACGCAAACAAAAAGTAGTCTGATGTCGAAGTATAAAGTGAAATGGTTTTAATGATATTTTACTGCATTTGTTCCGCCGGCATTCAATAAATAATTAAACAAAATAAATATATCAGATATATTCTGGCAAAAACACTCACGTTACAGGAACATGATTTTTGTAGCCATTTTGACGAAGTCCAACTCCCTTCTATCTATGTATGTATGTATGTATGTATGTATGCATCTATCTATCTATCTATCTATCTATCTATCTATCTATCTCAGTCTGTTCATATCTATCTATCTATCTATCTATCTATCTATCTATCTCAGTCTGTTCATATCTATCTATCTATCTATCTATCTATCTATCTATGTATCTATCTATCTATCTATCTATCTATCTATCTATCTATCTATCTATCTATTTTCGTCCTGGGCATAGCGATAAACTACACCCCGGAGATTGGAGGATTTGAGGAGCGTGGATCCACCTCTTAATTGCTGTTGTTCCCCGGGCTACCCTGATCTGGGGTGGTAGCACCTGTTAGGGTCCCAGCTATGGGCAAATAGTGAACCCCAAAATAAAAAATCAACAGTACATTTATATAGCAAAACTACAATCAATACAACACTAAAAATATATGAGAATACATATTTTTTTTTAAAAATTACTAGCAATACATCTTTTTAAATTGCCAGCATTTTAACATCTGTAGACTAGATATAACCCCCCACCAAAAAAAAAAAAAACACCTTTACCCTGAAAGTAAAAAAAACTATGTACAAAATATTTGTAGTTGAAGGCATAAAATTGCGTACAAATACTTAAATTTCGGCATTAAGTAACCCATATAGATGTTGATATGTCACTAAACAAAAACAACGAAACCATCTATCTCATTCTGTTCATATCTATCGATGTCATTCTGTTCATATCCGTATCACCCCAAGCAAGGCAGTAAAGCCACTAGAATGCAAGGGATTACAGTGTGTGTAGGAATTAGGAACAGAAACATTAACGATGAGCAGAAAGAGAAGAGAGTAATCAGGTGGACAGTAGATAGCGATTGACATTGCATTTAAATTTTTGCAGATTAAAGTTGGCTGCAAAGTAGTTTCAGAAGGGAATTCCACATCCGAGAAGTGCGAGAAAGGAAACTGTTATCATAGAATTTACGGCTACATCTAACAAGTTCAGCTGTAAATTGGTGACATATCGACGCCAGTCTAGAACTGCGCTTAAATTCATAAAGTCTGGGTACCATTCAGTATCTGTCTATATTTCTGAGATGAGGTATTATTCGGGCTATTGTCCTCATATTTGTCGCCATATTTATCACATTTCGGCCGTTGTACGCTCCGGTCTTCTTCAAGTGGTTGGAATGTCGAACTGAACTCTTTATTTCGCTCACTGTTCTAGTTCCACGTGCCATGTCTAATGGATGTCAGATATCAGTTATCTCCTGTTAGTTCCCCACCTCCAAGTTCTCCACCGCCTTAACCAGGTACTGAACTCACACACTTTGGGTCGTGTCATTGGATCTAACTAACGCCTTTATGCATAGTGCCATGTGTCCTTGAGGACATCTGTGTATGTATTTTTGGATATTATAAACCTAATGTCTTCAGCAATCATTTTTTTACCAGAGCTCATATTGCAAATTTTTGCCATTATCATTGCTTTTTTTTTACCAGAGCTCATATTGCAATTTTTGTTGATATTATCGCTTTTCTCTGGCACTCCTTATTACTGGTTCCCATATTGTATTCATTTCTATCCTTGGCCGGCTCAAGTGATTTTTGTGCCCTAGCATATGTGCTGATTCCTTAAGTTTCTTATCCCTTGTGAACTTTTGCAGTTTTAGTCCTAGTAAATGGATCGCTGCCATCCGTTATCTTTCACACAAATAAAAGTGTCTTGTTTCTAGTATTTTGTACCTTATGAGTGGCTAAACATATGGGCAACGACGAGGTTTTAGAGAAAATGGAAACAAAATGGACATCAGAAAGAGGTAGTAGAAATTTCTAGGGTACATAGTGAGGAAAGAGGGCTTCGAAAATCTGATACTCAAGGGATAGATTAATGGAAAAGGGACAGGAAAAACTCATAACCTACCCAGTGAGCTTGAGTAAATGGATGGCGGAACAAGGTTTAGGAGAAATAACAAAAAGACAAAATTTAGTACGCTCAGAAGGACAGGAAATTGTGGAGAGCCATGATCACCTATGTCCCAAAAGGACAGGGCACATAAAAAAGAATGCCTAAAGTATATATTCTGTAGTGATACGCACATTTGCATTAGTAGTGAATCCAATTTTCATGTACTCTTAAAAACTGACCTTGTGCCAAACTTGGCCTTACCCTAGTAAATCAATATAAAAACAAATGAAACCTAATAATTCCTTAATATAATTGTTGAATTTTCCCGTAATACCATGGTAATTTATACTGTTATATACTTATTACAGGTACACCTCCGATTTCCCAGCAGCTAATTCTTTTATGTGCCGTGTCCCTTTAGGTCATAGGCGATCATGGCTCTCCACTTCCTTCTACCCCTTGTAGTTCTCAAAAAGTTTCGTCTTTTTGTTACTTCTCCCAGACACTGTTTTGCCATCCATTTTCTGAAGCCCGCTAAGTATGTCACACGTTTCTTTCCCTTGTCCCTCTTTCCCTCTATCTGTCCTGTGAGTATTAGATTTTCGCAGCCTTCCTTTCTCATTACGTGTCCCAGAAATTTCAGTTGCCTCTTCCTGATGTTAAGTATAAGTTTCCTCTTTGTTTGCATCTTCTCTAAAAACCTCATCGTTGCTCCTATGTTTGGTCAATGGTATCCTCAGCATCCTTCTGTAGAACAATACCTCTGCTGCCTTGAGTATCTTCTTCATCTTTGAGGAGACCACCCAACATTCACTGCCGTAAAGGAGGACAGATATCACGTGGTAGTTCAGTACTTTTTCTTTGTTACCAAAGAAATCCTCCTGTCTCGCAATACTCTGCCTAGATTTTGGAATGCATCTTTGGTCATACGAATACGTCTTCGGATCTCAGCCTCGCACTTACCGTCCTCTGTCAGAACACTTCCCAGATATTTAAATTTCCGCATCTGCTTGGTTTTAGCGTTCCCGAACTGTAAATTGCATTTCGGGTTCAACTTTTTACTGTTGAGCATGTATTCTGTTTTCTTTTAGTTTATGCTCAGTCTCTTCTTCTCGCTCTCTTTATATACCTTCTGTAGGAGGTTTTGTAATTTCTTTTCCGTGTCTGCTATAAGCATTGTGCCATCTACGTATCTTATGTTGTTAAGATTGTGGCCTCCAATGCTGAATCCTGGTAGGATGTCCAGTTCTCTGAGAATTGCCTCGTTGTATAGGTTGAATATTTCTGGTGAGAAGACATATCCTTGCGCGCTCTATTCATTAGAATACGGATGATGAGTTTTGTTATGTGGCTTATGAGGCTCATTGTTCAGTGGAGTTCACGTTCGCTTGCGCCTGGTTTCTTGGGCAGTGCTATGAAAATAGATCTGAAATCTTCTGGGATATCCCCACTTTTGTAGATTTCATTTATTATTTCTGTAATCTTGTCTATGCTAAAATAAAACTAAAGCTGTCAGCATTTATGTTACAATTCCGTCTGACCCTGCTGCCTTGTTTCTGTTCAGTTTGGCCAGTGCATCTTCTACTTCGGTATTTAGAATTTCAGACGCGTTGGTAGTTCTGTGTATTGCCGGCTGTTCTCTTTCGTCGTGGAAGAGTTCTCTAATATATTCGTTTCAGCACTGAAGGATTTTTTCTTTCTCTAATATGAGCGTTCCATTCTTGGATTATATGCAGCCTGCTGACGAGCATGTCTTCTTTCCTGTTAGTTCTCTTATTTGTTTATGCATATCTCCTTTGTCTGTGGTGCACACTCTCTCTATTTCTGCCCATTTTTTTTGTTTAGCCCCTCTTCTTTAGCCTTCCTGCATTTGGTCCTTGTGCTATAGTCCTTTCTATTCCGTTCCATATCTTGGCAAAGTTTTCTGTCTCCTTTGCATCATGTTGAGAGTCTCATCAGTTATCAATTCTTTTTTGTTCTTCGTCTATTCTCCTTTGGAATGATATCGTTTGATGATGTCACTAAAGCTTCCCTTAGTTCGTCCCATTTCGAGTTTCCATTTCCATTGTGTCCTCGTATCTTTTTTTCACACTGTCCATATATTTTCCTTCAGGTACAGATAGCTCAGGAGTTTTTTATTTATTTTTTTTATTATTGTTTGGGCACAGTTTCCGTAGTTTCACTCTTAGTTTACATATAACTAGCCGATGGTCGCTTCCGAGTCGGCACTTGGGTAGATTTTGCAGTGAACGATTGCATACCTGAATCTTTTGTTGATAGTTATGTATTCAATTTAGTTTTTAGTTTCTCCTCCTGTTCATAATCGTCTCATATATTCTTGAAACCATGTGTTGGCTGTTACCTGGTCATTGGCTGTGCACCATTAGATCCATTTTTTTCCATGTTCGTTGCAGGTTCCTAGTCAGAATTTGCCAGCTATATCCTCTGTCCTCTCCCTGCCTACTTTGGTGTTCAGGTCTTCCATGATAATAATGACTTCTTGTGATTTACAATGAGCCTTGGCATTGTCTAGCATGGAGTAAAAAGATTCGAATTATTCTTCCTTAATTTGTGCTGTCGGTGCATACACTACTATGTTAGCTACGTTGAAAGGCTTTCCTTTCAGCTTGACTATCAAAATACTCCGGGAAAACATGCAGTCGTATAGCTAATCAGGTCATTAAATTCACAAGTGATGTTATTTAATAATAGCTTAATATAAGTTTCTAACTTTCTATAATGCTGCTATCATACGAGAGATCCACAAATGGTGTGCCAGGAGTGTATTTTATGAATTATTATTACTTGATTTCTGTTTGCCCAGAAAAGCGGATAATCCAGCACAGTTTTTACACCAATAATATCGGAAAATCGATGGTTTATCTCTTGTATAGAATTCGAGTTAGTAGTTTAACAATGTTAACAAAATCAGTTTAATAATGTTTTCGGGAAATGTGATTCCGAGTGAATCATGTCTACACGGAAATATTTGATATTTTAACGTTCAGTTCACCTCGTCACAGCACGATGTCAGGAGTCCCATGAGTCATTAGGGTCGTTATTGCGTTATATGTACTGCAACTGTTGTGCCAGTGGTTGTGTCTAGAGAAAGACAGCGTGGCAGAGCCCCACCTTCTTCAGGCTTGTTTTAAATTCAGAGTTGTCTTTTTTTCCTAGACTGGTTTCCCTAACAAGGGTTAAGGATCCGGTCTATTCCGATTATTTACTGGGATTTGAATTCAGAATTAACTTTGTCCTGGACTTGTTGCGCTACCAAGGCTAAAGAGACCCGTTTGTTCTAGAGCTAACCTCATATTTATTACACCATTTGTTGTCCAGACAAAAGGTAAAATATAAATTTTCCTTCCTGTTTTGTTTTTTTTGGCTAAATCGAAGGTTGATTACTAACTGGAATGTTAATCGGTATTACTTTTATTCTCTTAACATACGCAAGGATTCATCTACACGGTGGGTCACGCCATGAGTGTCTGTTGACACGTTTCCAAGGGAATGGCGAATTGGTGTATTTGGAATATATGGCGTTTTGTACGGGAAGATAGCGTTGCGGTAACATAAAAGAATTCTACTGCTCCATTGTCCTTTAATGGATAAAAATCAAAACGACTATTGATGTAGTTGGCCTGCTGATTTAGGAGAGAAAGAGGGCGGGAGGGAATTACCAATATGTTACAGGCGTTGATGAATTTTAAGATGACATTTTCACTGTACGATGTATATGATTAATTGAGTTAGGAGTTATCAAGTTAGGAGGTTATGCGGAAAAATAAATTTAATAAAATACGATAAATTCTTTGAAAGAAATTCATTGTTCCTTGTTAGACAATGGACTTGCTGATATATCAATGTATATTACGAACATACACGCACACACACACGCACATCTATATAGTGTGTGTGAGTGTGGTCATGGGAATCAACACAACATGGTGAATGTCATTTTCACGTCTCGATCCGATCATCTTGGTCTGAGGATCGCATTGAGGCGTGGAAATGACAGACGATGTCCACACTGTTTAAACAGACAGACACACAACCAAACACACACACACACATATTCATACATGTTTCATTAAATAATATAGACAAGTGTTGTCTATTTATTTTATGTAAATTCTTTTCATAACGTCTGATAAGCTTAACAACATTATCATTAAACGAAGAAAGAAAATCACGTCAAATCAGTCGGGTATCGATCCCGGCATGAAGCAGTCGGACATCTGAGGAGCTGTAATAAAGCAAAACAGACAGTCTGTCTGTGGATGAATATATATATATATATATATATATATATATATATATATATATATATATATATATATATATATATATATATATATAAAGAAATATAGTCTTAAGTTGTGCTATATTTATGGAATAAAGTGCTCAATATCAGAGATAGAGCGTGTGTAAATATAAAAGTGAACATAGAAGTCAACACTTAGAGGCGACAGTCTGTTTCATGCTATATGCAATCGTCAAGCTTGACGATTGCATATAGCATGAAACAGACTGTCGCCTCTAAGTGTTGACTTCTATGTTCACTTTTATATTTATATATATATATATGTATATATATATAATTTAAAATTATATATACATATAATTTTAAATATATGTGTGCGTATGATCGGATGTTTATATGCGATTCCATAGTTTTCATCCGATTTCAATGAATTTTTTTTGTTTCATTGATAATTCTTCAGTGTCGGTTTTGAGTCCAAAGTGGCAGGAAAAAAATTACAACCTTGAAGGCGAAAAATCGAAAAAACTGATTTTTTACACTTTGAGAAAAAAAATCAAAGGCAAAATTTAATGTCTCTAAAAAACAGCGTACAATCAATTTAGAGAACCTAAATCTAACACAAAAGATTATTAGAATTATAAAAAAAATATCTTATAAATAAAAATTATTGTATATTATTATTATGACGGTCCATGGAAGAGGTTCCTTCCTTGCAAAATTGAGAACGCCAAAAACGGCCCTTTTCAGCCCCCCCCCATTCAAATATATAATAATAATAATAATATAAGTAATTATACTCTGGAAAAACCTTAGGTGTTTTGGCTTGTAAATGAACAAACGAATACCCAAGGAAAAATAAGGGACAAAAAAAAAAAAAAGAAGAAAGAACTAAGAACGTAATTGAGACGAAAACAATCGATCAGAATCCAAGTTCAGAGTCCAAAGAAAAAAAACTTCCAAAACGAGTAAAGCAAACGTAACTAAGTAAAGTGCTCAATACACTAAGTAGAGTAAATCTAACTATGAACCTAAAGAGCCAGGCAAACCTACCTTGGTTTCACCTACGCGTTCGTCAGGGCACATGTTCACTTTTATATATATACCTACTTAGTTTCATTTTATATATATATATATATATATATATATATATATATATATATATATATATATATATATATATATATATATATGTGTATGTATATATATATATATATATACCTACGTAGTTTCATGCATCTGCATGCATGTACATCCGTACGTATTTATGTGAGTATATGCATACGTGTGCGGTCGTGTGATATTATGAATGTAGCAGTAGAAACTTATTTTTGCGCTTAAGTATGGTTGCGTATCGTAAACAAAAGGCTTGATATTTGTTGATCTGTGAAGCACCATTAAATAAATTATTCCCTTGTCATCATTTTATGAGAATATTGAACAAGTAACCATAAGTGAATTCATCTCAGAACATTAAGTCAGACGGCTTAGTTTTCGGACGAAGTTAAAACGAAGGATCAGCATCAGTGCATAGATTATAAATGTCTTTATGAATTTTTCAACACAAAAAATAATCCAGATGTTCTACACTATCAAACACTATTTAATATTATGCGTTTACCGGTCAGGCAGCCTGATCTTCCCTATTATGTAAGGATCTATACCCTTATGATAATAGACGACATTATGGGACGTCAATAAGCAAACAATCTTTGTGTAAACATAAAAAGGGAATATTTTACTAGAAAGTTGTAGAATTCAGTTTTTTTTAATTATTTCAACCCAAGCAAGGTGTGAAAGAATCTGAGAAAAATCATTATTAAGAGGTGTTGTAACATACCTACGGACGATAATGGGTATGTCCCCGTTCACATAAATACAGTAGTAAATACTGAATGTGGGTCTGGAGTTGGAGATTCGTTTCCAGCTGTGTTGGTCAAACTCTCTGCCTTCGGCTAGAGAGGATCCCCACACGAGGCTATGTTGAAGGGCAGAGTCTCGTCTTAGGAAAAAGCTACCTGACCCCGTTCTATACGGGGTTTACGGGGAAATTTTGGCCGAGCCCACGGGCCCGGATACCCCACGGGCCCGGATACCCCACGGGCCCGGATACCCCACATTAAATTCTACCCTGTGCTACATCTGACCGCATGGGGAGGTTGGTAGATATCCTGCAGTTGGAGACTCATTGTGCAGTTCACTTGACTCCTTGCAGTTGACTACTACTTCTACGCACCATTCTAAGTATTATCGTTCATTACTAGCCTTCGTGTGATTATTTTCTTTAGTAACCTTCCCTAGGTTACAACAAGAAGACAAAAATAAAGAGGTTTCAAGGAGACAGAAAATGACTATTGACATTGAATTTAAATGTGTGTAGATCAAAGTTGACCGGAATGCAAGAAGCCGGAAGAGAATCACACAAGTGTGAAGTGTGAGAGAAGAAACTGGTAACATAGAACTTATGCATATATCTAGCATTTTCAACTGTAAAACCGATGAGACCAACTTGCCAATCGAGTACTGCCCTTAAAGTCGTAAAGACGAGATGCCAAAGAGCAAGATACCAAGTTCTCATCAGAACAATTATCATGAAAATATTTACAAAAAGAAACAGGAAAATGCAAGACTACATAGGGAGGGAGAACTATAAAAGAACAAGAAGATAGAAGATGACGATTGACATTGCATTTCAATTTTTGAAGATCAAAGTTGATTGGAAACCAAGAAACCAGAAGAGAGTTGTACAAGAGAAAAGAAACTTGTAGAAGTTATGGTTACATCTAAGCATTTCAACTGTGAAATGATGAGACATCGCCGTCAGTCTAGTAGAACGTTTAAATTCATTAAGTCTAGGTACGAAAGAGGAAAGCTCATCATAACAATTACTATTAAAGTATTTATAGAAAAGGCAGAGGGAAGCAACTTTACGGCGGTGGGAGATGAACTGAAACCAAGAAGTTTGGTCAGGACCAATTACATAGCAGATTGTTCCTGGGATTTTTTCAAGAATTTCTAAATATATAGCAGGAGCACCAGACCAGATGTGGCAGTAATATTTTAGGTACAAAAGAGAAAAGCTCATCAAAACAATTACAATGAAAGTATAGAAAAGGCAACTGAAAGCAATTGAAAAGTGATTGAAGGCGAGATGCTAGGTCAGAACCAATAATATTATAGATTCTTTGGATTTCTAAATAGATCTCTAACTATATAGCAGGAGCACCAGACTATACGTAGCAGTAATATTCAAAGCAAGGACGAATGGTAGACTTATAAATATGTAAGATAGATTCTGGCGAGAAGAAGTCACTCGCACGACATAGTGAACAAACTTTCTTATGTACAGACTTAACAATTGATTCAATATAATCTTTCCATTTGAAGTCAGCTGAAAAAGTTAGTCCGTAAAGGCGCAGCGAGTCGCTCCCCTGGAGGTTTCCATGCTAATGGAAAGTAGAAAGAGATCTCTCAAATGATTAAAAGAGAGCTGTTTCGTTTTTGCGGCCTTAAAATTAATAACCACTTTTTGTCTAATTTAACAACAGATTTTAGGTCTTTTTTTGAGACCGTCTGTCAATTTGACTTTATGGAACCGATCAGACTTACTATAAAGACGGGTAAATAGTTGTGTCATCAGCATAGATATTGATTATCTACCTGGATCCTGTTTTTGTGAGGCTTCCGTAGATAATCTCGCTGGTGTTGTCCAGTTCTTACTTGCCTCCTGGTTTGATAGAGTTCGAAAGCATCAAGGCTCCCTTGTGGCTGATAAATTATTTCCTACCCTACAATCCATTTACTACAGACGAAACGTCGCGAGTTTCTCGCTGCTCTATCGCTATTTCCACAAGTGTTCAGACGAGCTCCGTTTCTAAATTTCATCAATCCTGACCTTTAAAACTGGGACCCGATGTGCCACATACACAAGAGTGAATCATCCCCATTCCCTTCGTATTCCAATAGTAAGATGTAAGTTCCATGTGGACAGCTTCTTCCCAAGAACTGCTGCTTTGTGGAACAGACTCCCAGCATGATGTTTTCCCAATTATTATAATCTTGACTTTTTCAAATCTAGAGTTAAACGTTATATTTCCTGCATAACTGCATGAGATTCACTTCTTGCCCTTCCTTAGGCTGATGCTAAATCACACATTAACACTCTACCTTGAGTGTAGCTTGGGCCTTGTATTGAGTGAATATTAATATAAAAATGTCCAACATAATTCATTATCTGCAGCAGTTATTTACACATGCTTTTGGAGACGAGGAATTATCATTGTTCTTATCAAATTTATTCGGAGGAGTATCCTCATCGTGGTTGTGATAATCACAATGTCTGAATTTTGGAGACGAGTAATTATTTGTCTATATTTCTGAAATGAAGTATTATGTACACTATTTACATTATTCGGACTATTGTTGGAATGTCGTACTAAAACCTTTATTTCGCACACTGGGGTAGAATGTTCTAGTTCTCCAGTGAGCGAAATAAAGGGTTTAGTTCGACATTCCAACTACCTGAAGAAGGCCGGAGCGTACAACGGCCGAAATGTCGTAATAAATATGGCGACAAAGATGAGGACAATAGTCCGAATAATGTAAATAGTGTACGAGTAATTATCATGATTATATTCTGATTTTGTCCACCTCTTGCCTCCTGAACAAGACTCCCCAAAGTTTGCCAACCCGAAAAAGGCCTGAAATATCTCCCCAAGACGTGACGATAACAACCAATGATACAAGCACGAATTCAAATAAATCAGTGTATAATGGCGTTTTATTTATTTAAGCTTCAAATTTAAATCGACATTCAAATTGAATGACACGAACATATTTGAAAACTATAACGAAATATGTCTTCCCATTAGTTGAACCATAAAAAGTAAAAGTTATTAGTGATAAGGACCAATAGACATTTTAGGTGAAAAAGAGATTATTACACAAGAGTAAGTTAAAGGTTAAAAGAAATGAACGGACGAACCTTTTGCTCATGTAGGCTTTATAATTCCAGATGAAGACCAACCAAGATTATTCTGCTTGTCTACATTAAAACCACACCAGAGGCAGAGAAAACATGTCGACTATAAACTTGGAGGATATATTCCAGACTGGCTCTGAGACACTTTAAAATCCAGCGGCAATTCAAACACATATCTACATTTCATTTGTGGAGAAATCTTTCCTTTCCCCCCACACGTTTCTGTTGCGTATCCGATTCTATTAATATTTGCATGTGTAAATAACAAGGTTGGCCTTGTGCGGATGACAACTACACTCGACAACGTTCTCGGAGCGGAACAACGTTAACTTGCCCTGACTTGTAGTTGTTTGGCTTTGCTTTTAAGTGAATTGTCTTTTGTGTATTCTTGTATCAAGTCCAGTCGGTTGAGAAGGAAAGAATGAAAGTAGGAAAGCAAGGACAAAGAAGAGAAGAGGGAGGAGAAGAGCGGAATATAAACAAAAAAACAAAAACAACAAAAAACATGAAATAAGTAAAAAATATCAGGCTCTACACTTTTGATCTAGTGCTTCATAGCCGACATGAAAAATAATCATCATCATCACTATCTTGATCAGCAAAGTTTGCGATTTCAACAGATGTGGTACCATCATCATCATCACTATCTTCATTAGAAAATTTGACTATTTCAACAGATGTGGTATCATCATCATCATCATCATCACTATCTTCATTAGCAAATTTGACTATTTCAACAGATGCGGTATCATCATCATCATCATCATCACTATCTTCATTAGCAAATTTTACTATTTCAACAGATGCGGTATCATCATCATCATCATCACTATCTTCATTAGCAAATTTGACTATTTCAACAGATGTGGTATCATCATCGTCCTCATCACTATCTTCTTTAAAAAAGTTTGCTATTTCAACAGATGCGGTATCATCATCATCACTATCAATGGTCGAAATATTTAAATCGATTATCATCTTTTTTTTTTTACGTAAAGTGTTCCTTCAGAACGTGAGCGATTATGGCTCTCCACAACTTTCTATCCTTTCCTTTTGAGCTCCTATAATTTTTTTTCACTATCCTTCCCACTCTCTGTTGTGTCATGTCATCCATTTGCACAAACTCATTAGATAAGTTATTCGCTCTATATGTTCTATGTGTTTTAAATTCTCCAAGCCTTCTTTCGTTCCAAAATTTTCAACCGTCTCTTTCTGATTCTAAATATAAGTTTAATTTTTGTGTTTGTGTTAAAACTTCCTCGTTGCACACATGTTCCGCCTATGGTATTCTCAGCATCCTTCTGTAGAATCACATTTCTGTTGCCTCAAGATTCCTCTTCATCTGTGAGGAGATTGTCAAGCATTCACTGTATAGGGCAGGAGTGATTATTACATAGACTTTCAGCAATGTTTTATTTGTTTCTGACAAAATTTTCTTATCTCTTAATAACTTGTTTAGCTTTTGGAAAGCATATTTCGCTATTACAATGCGTCCTTGCATTTCGGTGTCACATTTTCGTTCCTTACTGAAAGAATTAACATCTGAATTGGTAATATCTAAGATCATCATCGGGTGCGGTTAGTTTTAACGAATATCGGAGCAGAAATTGGAATCGTCGAGACGAGTTCAAACTGCTGGGTAGACTGATGCCTTCCTTTTTGCACTAATGCCTTTGCAAAAGGCGTAAACCAATCTCTTCTCCACGCCTCTCCACATATAGATTAAATAACAAGGTCATGTATGGTAACTATTCTAAGAGAAGGGCAACTCTGAATTCCAAGCTGTGGAGAAGGCATCAGGAAACCCTTTCATTATGTTTCCCAAGAAGTTATGCCCGTTCAGATAACAAATGTTATAATGTTGTTCAAAATAGCCGAGGATTAGGAAGGCCGTAGTTAGAGATATTATCGCAGGAACTGAAGTCTAAGTAGGGAAAACAAAGAAGAAGAGGTTTTATTAAATACTCATATATAGAACGAAAAGACGGCCACTTAGACGTAGTGTAATGATTAGCAAACTTGTCTAGCTAGATCAATTACGACTGAGTAGTGAGTTCGATTCTCACTAGGTGCTCCACACTTTCGGCCTTGTGCCACATCTAACCTACGCTTAGAAAATGATTTGGGCACATCGATGTGGTATAATAAATCATTTTTGACTGAGTGGTGAGTTCTTCATACTTTCGGTCTTGTGTTACATCTAAGTTACGCTTAGAAAATCATTTAGGTCACTTCGATGTAGTGTAATGTTTGGCAAGATTCTCTCACTAGATTAATTACGACTGAATTGTGAGTTCGATCCTCACGGGGTGCCCCATACTTTCGGCCTTGTGCCACATTTAAGCCACACTCAGAAAATCGCCATAGAACGGAAAGAGTTGAGTAAATCAAATACTACTCAAAACCTACTTTAATGTGATTACTTGCCATAATTGTAAGTAGTCCATTGTCGTACTGAAGAGCAGGAGTCCTTCTATACAATAGTAAAGAAAAACAAATCTGTGACAAGGAGAAATAATGAATAGCTTCATTAAGGAGTTTCAGTGAATTCATGAAGGAACATCGACCAAAAATAAAAAGCCAGGTGATAAAGTGTCAAGAGTTACTTAGAATAAGAATAGACAAGAAATTGGTTGATTTCAAGAACAGACATTAGAAGAATGATTGTGCTATGGTATAAAGATTTGAAAATCTGGAAGCCATTTCTTTAACTTCGTTTCTTTCAAATATTTTTGGTAGGATGAACAATATTCAGCATTGCACAATGTAAACGAAAACTTTTTACATGGCATTTAGCTTAAATCTTCTTGGCTGCAACTCTCAAGAAACCTCTTCAACTATTTTCTTTCCATTTATCTTGACAGAATTACCAATTAAGTAGGGACTTCTAATTTTACTGCCTACGAAAAATTACTCCACCTATCCTTTGTAATATGTGTTGTTTGATTGGATGTGGTGTAATGGATGGGATGGGAAATCGGAGAGCCGAGTTCGAATTCCAGTCGAATTCGTTGCATTCATTTACGCGCAAATACCCATCTCTTCTACCTCACCAGATATGCTATAAGTAAATAGCAGAACAGATTGGTTTCCCTAATGGCAACGAATCTGGAAGAAGGAAAACACTGGTGAAGGTCGGTTTCCTTATAGACTATCTTGCCCAAGACACACCACTTCTGCAAAGGCTGCAATACCCGTGGTGCACATACGATCCTAAAATAGCAGAAAAGACTGTTTAGCAACCATTCTACAAGGAGGAAAACTCTGAATTAAAAACCAGCCTGGTGATGTTTAGGTTCCGTCGGGCTATCTTGCCTAAGAACATCAGTGCTGATAAGGCTAGAGTATACGTGGTATCCCCATAACGCGTGATAGGACAAACCAAGTCACTTGTCTAGTAATCATATCTATCCAATATAACTTTGTATTCATAACAAAATATTACTGTTGAAAATCAGTTTTCATGTACTTTTTTAACAAGCTTAAAACTTTATGTATTTACGTAACGATTGCATGTCAGCGAGATTCTTTTGAAATGCCTCACCACCATTTGTTTAATTCGTCATCAAAAATGATATATATGTTTTTATCCTTCGTAAAAGAATCAAATTAGAGAAAAAATGATTTGTTGCCACCATATCTGGGCTGGAGGTCCTCAATCTTCATTTTTCAGTCTTGATAGAATTCAAAATCGTTTGTACGGTTTTTGGGAGAGAAGACCTACTCTTTACTCTGCTGCCTTTTCATCACATTTCGCTATTTTCCATGGCAAATGTTCAGATGAGATCCATTTTTAGTTTCACCTGTTCAGACATTTGCAGCAAGGACATTTACACAGTCTTTTGAGGGAAGTCATATTCTCCAATCTGCAGCCTCTTTCTCATAGATGCAACATTGCAAAACTTTCGATTCTCTATGGCTATTTCCATCACAAATGTTCAGACGAATTCCAGTTTTTAGTTTCAACAGTGAACACCTAAAACACGCCCTGCAAATTCCACGCAATCAAACCAATCCTCATTTCCTTTTTTATTCCAAATATTAAGAGAAAGTCTCACTCAGGTAGTTTTTTTTCTCAAGAACTACCATTTTGTGGAATAGACTCTCGTGCGGATACTTAACCGAATACTACAATCTTAACCTCTTCAAATGAATGATAATCTTTATCTATCCTCCTTATCCTCATAATCTTCACTCCGAACAACTCATATCACACTTTTTATTTTAACAGTCATCCTCTACTTTGAGTGACTCTCGTGCGTTGTACTGAATTAACCTTAGTATTCAAAATTATATGCAGATCATTATCAATTTCTTTTGCAATTAGATGGTAATGATTAACATTGACAACAGTATCATCATTATTTACATTATTCGAACTATTGTCTTCATCTTTGTCGCCATATTTATTATAACTTTTCGGCCGTTGTACGCTCCGGCCTTCTTCAGGTGGTTGGAATATCGAAATGAACCCTTTATTTCGCTCACTGGGGTAGACTGTTCTAGTTCTACGTGCCATGTTTAATGGATGTCAGTTATCAGTTATCTCCTGTTAATTCCCCTCTGAAAGTTCTCCACTGCCTTAATCAGGTATTGAACTCAAGGACACATGGCACAGTAAATAAAGGCGTTAGTTAGATCCAGTGACAGGATCCAAAGAGTGTGAGTTCAATACCTGGTTAAGACAGTGGAGAACTTTCAGAGGGAAATGAACAGGAGATAACTGATAACTGACATCCATTAAACATGGCACGTGGAACTAGAACAGTCTACCCCAGTGAGCGAAATAAATGGTTTATTTCGACATTCCAACTAACTGGAGAAGGCCAGAGCGTACAACGGCCGAAACGTTGTAATAAATATGGTGACAAAGATGAGGACACTAGTCTGAATTATGTAAATAATGTACATAATACCTCATCTCAGAAATATAGACAGTATCATCATTATCAACGAATTTGTTAAGACCAACGACATCGACTTAAGCATGATTAACATGTCATTATCATAATTTCCGTTCGCAATGTGACCGTCGTCTTTATGACCATAGCAATGACCAATACCATTAATATCATTGTGTTTCTCAGTGTCATAATACTGTAATTAATGATGTGGTCGCATTGTTTGAATCAACAGAGCATGCACAAACAATAGATCCAGCAGTTTAAAAATAGTAACACTTTTTACAGTCAACTCAGAGTGGACGATCAACGCGGATTTACTCTCATTATCAAAGATGGCAACATACGGTGATCAGCTTATCTCTAGCTCTCCATACTCTCTGTCTCATTTTTTTTCAAACCCTCTTTTATTTTTATATTCTTTCTTTATGCTCACTCACCTGTTTTACCATAACGCTTCTCTCTTTCGTTTCTCTCCTTTTTCTATTTATTTTCTCTTTTCATTTTTTCCTAATCCCTTCTCTTTCTTTTTAAGCTTCTTTCTCTCCTTTTGTCTCTCGTTGGTCTCTTTTTCTATCTATATTCTCTTTATCTCTTTCTCCTAAGCTCTTTCCTTTCGTTTTACTCTCTCTTTTTTTTGTCTTCTCTCTTTATTCTCTCTCTTTCCTTCTTATTCTCTTCTCTTTCTCCATATATTCTTTTCTTTTCTCTCTATTTTCTTGCACATTACTTTTTCCTCTTTTTCTCCTAAGTTCTTCTCCCTCGTTTTGTTCCTTCTTTCACTATCCCATCTCTCTTCTTGTTTTATAGCATTCACCTATTGCACTTTGATTCTAAGCATACCTTTCTTTGCTTTCTCATTACTTAAATTCTTCTTTCTTTCTTTTATTCAAAATTACACCCTCTCTTATTGCCTTTGATTTACTATCTTTTTTTTTCACCATTCTTTTTTTCGTTCACTCTTTTCTCTGTCAGTTTCTTTACTCTGTTTCTTTTCTTACCTTCTATTCATTTTTTCTTGCTACAACTTTCTTCATATTTCGTTTTTCTCAAACATCTTTTCTCTTCCTTTCAAAAGTACTCCCACGTATTTACTGTTGCTTCTTCTGTTGTACGTAGCCCTTTCTCAGATTCATGGGCACGAATAGGCCAATGTGGGTTGGTAGTCGCTGGGATATTCATAACTTTTTTTCGATTCATGATGGCACAAAAGTATTTGCTAAGTGAACGTAACGAAACCGAATGGAATTCGAACTCAGCACTCTATTTTCTCATCCCAAGCCCTTATCCATTACACACGCTCACAAACAATCTTAAAGCACTTGGTATTCCAATTGTTGTATCCTTAAAGAGGTTACAGACAAAAGTGGTACAACACGCGCGTAGATGAAAGAAGACAGGTTTATTGTACAAGAGAATACACCACTGAAAGACAGGGAATCGGGTGGCAGGCTAGTAATTCCCGAAGCAAGCCCCCAGGTATATAGCCACTAATATACTCAGTTCACATAGGCGATAGAGAGTGTGGGACATTCCATTACAACCCCACCCCGAGCTAATTTTCCCATGAAATTTTGCTCAATACCTCTTCGTTTTGGGGTCAGGACACAATTATTTGACTTTTTCCTCTTCTTCGTATTTTTCCGTCTTACTAGCAGAAATCCAATCGATCACTCATCTAGTACTGATCAGGCTTCACGTTTTTTAATTTTCGTAATCGGACAAGAACCAATGTTTCAACGAGATACGGTTGTAAGCGAACTTAGTCTACTATAAAACCACCGGTATAAGACACCCGGTGAGGATCGAACTCACCTGAATGGTTTGTTAGATTAACTCTTTAACTATTACCCCACAACGACGCATTTATATTTATTATCCAATTAGGGGGGAGACGGCAAAAAAATGAGTTATAGGGGGAAATGTATAATTAATATTATTAATTTTTAGAAACTTATTAAAAGATGATTTTACAAGGACCTATAAGTTAATAGCGAATTTTTTAGAAACCTATAATTAGAAGAGGATTTTATAAAAAAAACTTATAATGAGACATCTTCTTAGAAAATTACAAGTAATAGATGATTTTATAGAAAACTATAATTAATAGGGTATTTTATAGATATTTAAAAGTAACAGATGTTATTTTAGAAACATAGAGACATTTGTAGAAAACTATAGGATTTTATAGAAACGTAAAATTAATATAGGTTTGTTTATAAATACAGAATTTAATAGAAACCTATAATTAATAGAGTTTTTTTTAGAAATATATCAATAAGACAGGGTTTTTTGAAACCTGTAATAAATAGGGAACTTGACAGAAAACTATGATACAAGATTTTTAGAAATCTATAATTAATAGAGGGTTTTATAGAAACCTGCAATTAATAGAGGTTTTTAGAAACCTATAAATAATAGAGTATTTTATAGAAATCTATAATTAACGTAGGATATTGAGAAACTTATATTTAATAGAGAATTTTTAGAAACCTATAATTAATAGAGGATTTTTATAGAAAGATACAATTAATAGTGGAATTTATGGAAACACATAATTATTAGAGTCTGTTTTTAGAAATCTATAATGAATAGATGATTTTATGTAAACCAAGCATGTGGAAGGTGGCAAGCATATGCCTGGTCTTCAAGAATGCGGGCGACCGATCACTCCTTCCAGTACAGAAACATTTATCTCCCCAGTATCATCAGTAACCTTTTTGAGAACTTAATTAATGTCGTCGAGTGCCTGGATAGGAACAACCTATCGGTATGTGCAACAAGCGGTATGTGTTTCGATTAGCCCGATCCACTGGTGACGGCCTAACTTCCATTACACACAGATTTAGTGAGGTCTTTGATGACGCACACAACGCAAGGGCTATAGTATTAGATAGGCTGGTTATATTTAATCAAACTAGTTACATTCTATCAGCGCCGATCAGACACCAGACTACCGCCAGTGACGTGAGGATATTGGGCCACAAACCCATACCTGACCTCAAGTGGAATACTTATATACGATTCATCACAAAAGCTGCAGGTAAAATGATCTGCGCTCTGTACAGTTCCAGTAAGTACTTGATTGCTCATGCTATCCTTTTCTTTTATAAAAGCCAAATTAGGATGAACAGATGTCCTCTTGGGGAGACCCTGAACCTCGTGGGAATATTTGGTTCTTAAACTCAGACGTAACCTCAAGTGGAATTCCTATATACGATCCATCGCTAAAGTTGCAGGTAAAATGTTCGGCTCTCTGTACCGCTCCAGTAAATAACTGATTGTTCATGCTATCCTTTATCCTTATAAGAGCCTTAATTAGGATGAACAGATGTCCTCTTGGGGAGACCCTGTGCCTCGTGGGAATATTGGTCCTTAAACTCAGACCTGACCTCAAGTGGAATTCCTATATACGAACCATCGCTAAAGCTGCAGTTAAAATGATCGGCTCTAAGTACCGCTACAGTAAGTATCTGATTACTCATGCTATCCTTTCAGTTTATAAGTGCCCTAATTGGGATGAACAGATGTCCTCTTGGGGAGACCTTGTACTCTTGGAAATATTGGTCCTTAAACTCAGAACTAACCTCAAGGGGAAATCCTATATACGATCCACGGCTAAAGCTGCAGTTAAAATGATCGTCTCTCTGTACCGCTCCAGTAAGTATCTGATTGCTCATCATATCCTCTATCTTTATAAGAGCTAAATTAGGATGAACAGATGTCCTCTTGGGGAGACCCTGTACCACGTGGGAATATTTGGTTCTTAAACTCAGACTTGACCTCAAGTGGAATTCCTATATACGATCCATCGCTAAAGCAGCAGGTAAAATAATCGGCTCTCTGTACCACTCCAGTAAGTACCTGATTGCTCGTGCTATCCTCCATCTTTCTAAGAGCCCTAATTAGGATGAACAGATGTCCCCTTGGAGAGCTGCTGTGCCTCGTGGGAATATTGGTCCTTAAACTCAGACCAGATCTCAAGTGGAATTCCTATATACGATCCATCGCTAAAGCTGCAGTTAAAATGATCGGCTCTCTGTACCACTCCAGTAAGTACCTGATTGCTCATGCTATCCTCTATCTTTATAAGAGCTACATTAGAATGAACAGATGTCCTCTTGGGGAGACTGTGTACCTCGTGTAAATATTTAGTTCTTGAACTCAGAATTGACCTCAAGTGAAATTCCTATATACGATCCATCGCTAAAGCTGCAGGTAAAATGATCGTCTCTCTGTACTACTCCAGTAAATATCTGATTGCTCATGCTATTCTCTATCTTTCTAAGAGCCCTAATTAGGATGAACAGATGTCCTCTTGGGGAGACCCTGTGCCTCGTGGGAATATTGGTCCTTAAAGTCAGACATGACCTCAAGTGGAATTCCTATATACGATCCATCGCTAAAGCTGCAGTTAAAATGATCGGCTCTAAGTACCGCTACAGTAAATATCTGATTACTCATGCCATCCTCTAACTTTATAAGTGCCCTAATTAGGATGAACAGATGCCCTCTTGGGGAGACTTTGTACTCTTGGAAATATTGGTCCTTAAACTCAGAACTAACCTCAAGTGTAAATCCTATATACGATCCATCGCTAAAGCTGCAGGTAAAATGATCGTCTCT
Source organism: Acanthosepion lycidas (assembly GCA_963932145.1). Lineage (NCBI taxonomy): Eukaryota > Metazoa > Mollusca > Cephalopoda > Sepiida > Sepiidae > Acanthosepion > Acanthosepion lycidas. The sequence goes on along the minus strand of OZ010598.1, from coordinate 88,952,930 downwards.
CTGTACCTGGTGGGAATATTTGGTTCTTAAAATCAGACCTGACCTCAAGTGGAATTCCTATATACGATCTATCGCGAAAGCTGCAGGTAAAATGATCGGCTGTCTGTAACGCTCCAGTAAGTATCTGATTGCTCATCCTATCCTCTATCTTTATAAGAGCCCTAATTAGGATGAACAGATGTCCTCTTGGTGAGACCCTGTAACTGGTGGGAATATTTGGTTCTTAAAATCAGAACTGACCTCAAGTGGAATTCCTATATACGATCTATCGCGAAAGCTGCAGGTAAAATGATCGGCTGTGTGTAACGCTCCAGTAAATATCTGATTGCTCATGCAATCTTCTATCTTTCTAAGAGCCCTAATTAGGATGAACTGATGTCCTCTTGGGGAGACTCTGTGCCTCGTGGGAATATTGGTCCTTAAAATCAGACATGACCTCAAGTGGAATTCCTATATACGATCCATCGCTAAAGCTGCAGGTAAAATGATCGGCTGTCTGTAACGCTCCAGTAAATATCTGATTGCTCATGCTATCCTCTATCTTTCTAAGAGTCCTAATTAGGATGAACAGATGTCCTCTTGGGGAGATCTTGTGCCTCGTGGGAATATTGGTTCTTAAAGTCAGACATGACCTCAAGTGAATTTCCTATATACGATCCATCGCTAAAGCTGCAGGTAAAATGACCAGCTCCTCTGACCGCTCCAGGAAGTACCTGATTGCTCATGCTATGCTCTATCTTTATAAGAGCCAAATTAGGATGAACAGATGTCCTCTTTGGGAGACCCTGTGCCTCGTGGGAATATTGGTCCTTAAAGTCAGACATGACCTCAAGTGGAATTCCTATATATAATCCATCGCTAAAGCTGCAGTTAAAATGATCGGCTCTCTGTACCATTCCAGTAAATATCTGATTGCTCATGCTATCCTCTAACTTTATAAGTGCCCTAATTAGGATGAACAGATGTCCTCTTGGGGAGACCCTGTGCCTCGTGGGAATATTGATCCTTAAACTCAGACCTGACCGGAGGTGGAATTCCTATATACGATCCATCGATAAAGCTGCAGGTAAAATTATCGGCTCTCTGTAACGCTCCAGTAAATATCTGATTACTCATGCTATCCTCTATCTTTATAAGAGCCAAATTATGATGAACAGATATCCTCTTGGGGAGACCCTCTAACTCTTGGGAATATTGGTCCTTAAACTCAGACCTGACGTCAAGTGGAAATCCTTTATACGATCCATCGCTAAAGCTGTAGGTAAAATGATCGGCTGTCTGTAACGCTCTAGTAAATATCTGATTGCTCATGCTATCCTCTATCTTTATAAGAGCCAAATTATGATGAACAGATGTTCCCTTGGGGAGATCCTGTACCTCGTGGGAATATTGGTCCTTAAACTCAGACCTGACCTCAAGTGGAAATCCTATATACGATCCATCGCTAAAGCTGCACGCAAAACGATCGGCTCTCTGGCCGCTCCAGTAAATATCTGATTGCTCATGCTATCCTTTATCTTTACAACAGCCCTAATTAGGATGAACAGATATCCTCTTGGGGAGATTCTGTGCCTCGTGTGAATATTGGTCCTTAAACTGAGACTTGACCTCAAGTGAAATTCCTATATACGATCCATCGCTAAAGCTGCAGGTAAAATGATCGGCTCTCTGTACCGCTCCAATGATCGGCTCTCTGTACCTGATTGCTCATGTTTATCCTCTATCTTTATACGAGCCAAATTAGGATGAACAGATGTCCTCCTGGGGAGACCCTGTGCCTTGTGGGAATATTAGGTTCTTAAACTCAGACCTGACCTCAAGTGGAATTTCTCTATACGATCCATCTCTAAAGCTGCAGGTAAAATGATCAGCTCTCTGTACCGCTCCAGTAATTACCTGATTGCTCATGCTATCCTTTATTTTTATAAGAGCCAAATTAAGATGAACAGATGTCCCCTTGGCGAGACCCTGTGCCTTGTGGGAATATTGGTCTTTAAACTCAAGCCTGACTTCAAGTGGAATTCCTATATATGATCCATTGCTAAGGATACAGGTAAAATCTCTGTACTGCTCCAGTAAGTACCTGATTGCTCATGCTCTCCTCTATCTTTATAAGAGCCAAATTAGTCCAAAAATGAAGTACTGTTGATAGAGTTGAAAAGCATCTCTGAGTCTTTGTGGGAGAAGAATTATTTTCCGCCCTCTAACCACTGTTTCACAATCAGGATGTGGTGAGCCTCTATTGCTACTACCATGGAAAGTGCTTGGATGAACTGTATCTCCTGGTTCCGCCAAGACTGACCTTCATCGCTAAGATCTACCATGCCAGTTACATAGTAGCAAATCAGCCAAATTCCCTCTGTATTCCTTCGTCAAGAATTAAGTTCCACTCAAACAGCTTCTTCTTGCGAAACACTTCTCTGTAATTAATAAAGTGTTTTTTAAAACCCAATAATTAATAGATGATTTTATAGAAATCTATAATTGATAGTGCTTTTTTCGGAAACAATTAATTAGCAGATGTTTTTTAATAGAAAACTATAATTAATAGAGGTTTTTATAGAAAAATATAATTACTGTAGGTTTTTTAGGACCCTATAATTTATAGAAGATTTTATAGAAACCTATAATTAATAGTTCGAATTCCAGTCAAATCCATTACATTCACTTATGTGCTAATACCCTTGGAAAAGGTATGAATCCTCTTCGTCTCCTCCTAGCTATGGGTAAAAAGCAGGACAGACTGGATTCTATAGCCTTGGATGGCAACTGGCCTACTGCAGAAAGAAATGACAATTAATATTTTTTTTTATTGAAATCTATAATTAATAGAAGATTTTATAGAAAACTGTAATTAACAGAGAATATTTTTGAAATCTCTAATAAAGAATTTTTTTAAAAACCTATAATTAATACAGTTTTTTAAGCTATAATTAATAGATGATTTTTTTTTAGAAAACTATAATTACTAGCCTATATTTGTTTTAATATTTATAATAAATTATGGATTTTTCTGTGGTCATGAAATGTTTAAGCTTTGTTTTGTTTGGCAATAAAATCAGATCAAACCAAACCCACTGCATCAGTAATGCACGTACCCGTTAAGCATTATATCGCAGTAAGAAATTTATATTTACTAAGCTTATCTTAGACGTGCATATTGTTTTGTATGCCCAAGTTATATCGATTTCACTATCGTTGCAATGCTCTACGAGAATTGCATCATGGCGGATTTTTCCCGCTAACGGCTTCTCTTAATTCTATTCTCGCTTTTATTTTCACTCTTCCACGTCTTTGTTATGTTTTTTGTCGAGCCTTATATATTTTCTATTCACTCAAATTTTCCGGCAGTTATTAGTCTCTCGGCCAAAAGTTTCCTTTATTCTCGCCATTTTCTCTTTACGCCTTCTTTCTCTTTGGAGGTTATACACTTTTATTTCTCACAACTAATTTCTTTCGCCTATTCTTCTGATTTATTGCTTTGTTTCTCCTTTTTATTTTGAAAAGATTATTTAATATATACTTCAGTTCTGATTTACTTATTGTTTTGGCTTCCAAAGTTGTATATATACTTCTTGGCTTTTTACACATAAATTTTATTTTTGTCTACGGTTAATCATTTCTTTCTTTCTTTCTTTCTTTCTTTCTTTCTTTCTTTCTTTCTTTCTTTCTTTCTTAACTCTGTCAGCTCCTGGCTGAAAAATGTAGTATGTATGTATGTATGTATGTATGTATGTATGTATGTATGAATGGATATATTAGGTTGGTGCAAAAATAATATCGTTTTTTGACGTTAAAAATACGTCAAAAAACGATATTATTTTTGCACCAACCTAATATGTATGTTTCTTTCTTTCTTTCTTTCTTTCTTTCTTTCTTTCTTTCTTTCTTTCTTTCTTTAGTCTTTTCACTATTCCTAAGACACACACACACACACACACACACACACACATACATACACACGCACATATATTTATATATTAAAAGTAATTGAAAATAAAACACACATAAAATAATGATATTGGCGACTTTCAATATTTATCTGTGATTTGTTATTAGTGGCGTTCGGACAAACTCTTTAATCTCTTGTTTTACTATGACATCCTTGCCGCCCAATGTGTTCTTTAATGGCTACTATAAGCCAGGCGCATTTCTCTCAATAGTTTCGGGTGCGACGAAAAAGAAAACACTGAAAACAAATCAGAAAAACAAGTAAAATATTAAAAAAATAGAAGGTGGGAAGAAAGAAGGAAGCAGGGAATGGAAGAAAGAAAGAAAGAAAGAAAGAAAGAAAGAAAGAAAGAAAGAAGAAACGAAAAAGGTTTTCCTCAATGTAATGATTTTAATACTCTGAATCAATTAAAAATCATTTTAAGTGGTTACGATTTGGGCGTATCTCCGTTCATACGAAAAAAGTAGAAATAAAATAAAAACTTAAGTAATTTCATTACAAACAAGCATTTTTTCTTTCTCTTCCCACATTTTTGTTGCCATTTATCAACACATCTTTTTCCTTCCCTCACCATATCTTTTTTTTTTCCTTTTTTGACTACATCTTTTTCTTTCTCTGAATATATAATTTTTCCTTCCCTGAAAATATTACTTTTGTTCTCTAACCTCATCTTTTTTCCTTCGCTCAACACATCTTTTTCTTCTCTTATCACATTTTCTTTCTTTCATTCTCAACATCTTTCTTTCTCTGACCTTGTGTTTTTTCTTTAAATCCATTTTTTTCCTTCTCTCACAACATCTTTTCTCTTTCTCCGACCAGATATTTTTTCTCTTTCTCCGACCAGATATTTTTTCTCTGACGACACCTTTTATTTCTTTGAACAAATTTCTTTATTCTCTAACGACAGTTTTTTTCCTTTTCTGGCCAAATATTTTTCTTTCTCACAATCACATCTATTTTCTTTATATAAGCACATCTTTTTTCTACTCTGTTCACATATTTTTCCCTCTTTTCACATCTTTTTTCATCTCTGATCACATGTTTTCTTTCTCTGACTACATCTTTTTCCATCTCTCCACACATCTTTTTTCCTTCTCACATTAAACATTTTTTCTTTCTCTTTATATATTTTTTCCTTTTCACTTCATATTTTGTCATAACAAATAATTTTTCTTCCTGTTTGAACAATGTTTTTTCTTCTCTTCAAATCCTTTTTCCATCTATCTCCCAATTATTACTTTGTGAACCTTTTTTGCCTCATTACTTTTGCTTTGTTTCGTTATGTCTTGCACATATGTTGTATGCTTAGTAATATTAAACGCTTTTCTTTTTCTTTCCTTTCATATTTTTTATTGAGAACTTTGTCAATTCCGTCTCTTCAGCAATTTGCCAATTACACTTAACCATGGTCAATTACTCCACAATATGAAAAAATATCGTTTTACGGTATGCTATATTTATGGGTTAAAGTGCTCAATATCAGGGATAGAGCGTATGTAAATATAAAATTGGACATTGAAGTCAACACCGAGAGGTGACAGTCTGTTTTATGCTTAAACGCAATCGTCAAACCTGACAATTGCGTTTAAGCATAAAACATCTCTCTCTCTCTCTGTCTATATATATATATATATATATATATATATATATATATATATATATATATATATATATATATCTGACGATGATCGCAAAGGGCGTGAAAATTAGGGTCACAAACTCACATCAATCGAACTGAATATATACAGACTGTGTTCTATAGCCTAGGATGGCAACTGGTCTAGGAGAAGGACTACTTTGAATTCAAACCTGGAGTGGAGTCCCTAAGGCGGATGGAGGGCACTTTATGCTACCTTCTGGCAACTCCTGCAGTCGCGCTGGTACCAAACTGTATTGGTTTATCCCCTCCTTTGGACTCTGCTAGCAAGGCCGAGAGGGGGAACTAGACGTCTGGGCAGCCCTAGTTCTCCATATATCCCGCTCAGGCTCGTGGCGCACCACGATACTCCATCGTCTCTCGAGACGGACGGATGCCGACAACGATGATACATACACACACACACACATACACACACACACACACACACATATATATATATATATATATATATGTATGTATGTATGTATAAGAGTTATTGGTTAGAGGTGAATTAGACTAGGAAACAGTTGTATTAAAAAGTATTCAATACACGTATAAAGAAAATAAAAATTTGCATGCAGAGCTTACCTAGGTTGAAACCAACATTAGTATGATTGGGTGAGTTCCTAATTTTTAATATATATATATATATATATATATATATATATATATATATATATATATATATGTGTGTGTGTGTGTGTGTGTGTGTGTGTGTAAAATATATAGAAAATAGGAAAGAACTCGTTAGGTAAATAATCCAAAGTTCTTTAGTATTTTTGTTATTATTTTTAAAAAACAGTGCTCGATCCAAAAGTAGAGCACAAATATAATTATTTATCTATTGAAGTTTTCGGCTCTTGGTTTGAACTCTTATGTAGCGATGGAATCATATTTTTAAATAAATAATTATATCTATCTATCTATCTATCTATCTATCTATCTATCTATCTATCTATATATATATATATATATATATATATATAAATATATATATAAATGTGAACATAGAAGTCAACACTTAGAGCCTCTAAGTGTTGACTTCTATGTTCACTTTTATATTTACACACGCTCTATCTCTGATATTGAGCACTTTATCCCATAAATATAGCACACCTTAAGACTATATATATATATATATATATATATATATATATATGATAAAATATAGTTATAAGGTATGCTGTATTTATTGGTAAAACTGCTCAATATCAGAAATAAAGCATATGAGGGGTGCACTTATACATATATGGGTGTATACAGGTATATGTGTATAGTGTTATGCACGAGTATGTATGCATGGATACGGTTATACATTTATCTTATATATAAAGTACAGTGTATGTGCGTGTGTTTGTGCGTTTGTGTGTTCAAGCAACTCCTCCGCCCCGATTGGTCCGATTTCAATGATTCATAGCTCATTCAAAAACTCTAGGAAAGTTAGGCGCAGGGGACGATTTTCGTTGAGCTCAGATTCAGTGTTGCTAGATTATGCGAGGTTAAAAATATATATTAATATATTATACTAGCTATTACCGTTGCTTTCATGTTTTAAGGGAGTAACTCTTATTTTCCTTTTGTATTCCAAATTGCCGTACACGTTTTATTATAAACTATAATTGATCGTTGCATTTAAGTATTAAATTAATGTTTAACCCCACCTTTTAAATGTTCAACAATAATTTTTCTGCTGCCACTTAATTTAAAGACGATTTGATGTACGTAGATCCTTATTTCCCGTACAAACAATTGTTTTTATTCCATGGTTGACAAAACAGGGGGACTATTTACAAAATAAAATTAATATCATATAAAGATAGGACAATAGAAATTACAATTAGTTATACATTCAACATTTGAAGAGTAAGAGAAACATAATAGCTAATTGAGTAAAATGTATATTATGGAATCTATATGATTAAATGCGAAATTGGAGCGCAATTCTTCCATCGAATTCTGAGATTAAAATCCCCAACACTAATTTATAGTAATTTACGCACGAAGAGCTCAATATCTGTATTATATATTCTCTACTTCTAGGCAATATCACTCTTCAGGTTTAACTAATTTGCATATTGATTTTAAAAAAATTATTTCATTAATTAACTGTCCTTCATTACTATTCTTTTACTCAAGGGTTGTTTTGATTTTCATGTCAAAAATAGTTTATGAATATCGTCTTATATAGTGCAAAAAAAGTGATTGAAATTTGCATTTTACTTGGCCCTCAACAAGTTGGCATCTATTTGTAAAACTTACCATAACTACAACAAGCCAATTCATGAATGAAATATTCATTTAAATGTTTTGTTTCAAAGATTTCAATTAGTGATTATATCTTATTTTGCGAAGCGATAGCGAGAGGGTAAAGACCGCTGGAATGTTACAAAAAGTCTCTATAATGTGTATACGCCGGTGTGTGTAAGTGTGTGTATGTGTTATATGTGCACGGGTATGTATAGATGAACATGTATATGTATATCAGAGATAAAAATTGGATTCCGACACATGCATATGCCTAGGTGGATGTATATGTGTGTACATCTATGTAAGAATATATATATATATATATATATATATATATATATATATATATATATATATAAAGACATTTTTATGTTCATCTATTTTGTTTATAAATAAAAATATTTAAGTAAATACTCTGTTTATAATAATTATAATCATAAAAATGTCTTAAAATAATTGTCGGACTTTGTCCATTTCATAATGTGTGACGTCATTAATCTACATTTGGATACACATTGAGCAGATATGAATGTACGTGAGAGATTCATGGAAGATTGTAGTTTCAAAGCAGTAAAATCGACGTTGTTAACCGAACGATCCTCTGTGGCCCAATCGGTTAAGGCACATCAGGCTATATGATGGTTCCGTATAGGATACAGGTTCGATTCCTGTCGGAGGACGAATATTTTCTATGAAAATTTCTCGGACATTCAGGCTGGTAAATGTTATTTAATACTGTTTATTATAAACAGGGTATTTACTTAAATATTTGTATCTATAAAAAGAATGTATAAACATAAAAAATGTCTTAAAATAATTGTTGGCCTGTGTCCATTTGATATATGTATATGTGTGTGTGTGTACTGTCTACATGTATGTATGTATGTATGTACATGTGTATATGCATGTATAGGTTGCATGTGTATGTGGGTATTTATATGTATACAAACATATAAATAAAACAAGCACGGGGACCCTCCTCAAATGTCAAGCTAGCACCCATGAGAAGCCAGAGCAATGGGATTTATGGCACCCAGTCTATCCTCGGAAATCCCCAAAACACCCTTCCAACACATAGTTTTGTCTTTTTTCTTTTAGCTGAACTGGTGAAGGCAAAGAAAACGTAAGTTAACCTTTTCTCCGGCGAAACGCGTCTTTGATTAAAATATGTCCATTTTTGTCACATGATCTTCAGTGTATGAAAATATAAAATTGAACACTAACATCACTGGCCTGAAGATTATGTCAGGGAATGAAATAGACTGTTGCTGCTTGGTGTTGACAACAGTGTTCACTCTTAAATATAGACACGGTGGAGTAATGGATAGCAGCTCGGATTGTGGAATCAGAGAGCCGAGTTCGAATCCATTACATTCACTTACGTGGTAATACCCTTGGGAAAGGTATGAATCATCCTCTTCTCCCTCCAGCCATGTGTAATTAGCAGGACAGAACGGGTTCTATAGCCTTGTATGGCAACTGGTCTAGGAGAGGGAAAACTCTGAATTCAAAACCTGCAGAGGGCAGTTTGGGGACCTTGTGGCACGTAATGCACCAGGTCTCTGTATTCGGCTCTTCAACAAAACCTTGCACAAAGCCTTCACCACTCTAATCAAATCATGTCTGGCTGTCGGTTCATAGGAGCTGAGGTGTTGACTCTGATACATCGAATACGATCGGAGGGGGGATGGAGAGTCGAATATATATATATATATATATATTGATAGATATGGGTGGATGTATGTGCGTGTACATCTATGTACAAATATATATATATATGGTTATGTTTTTTGTGTTGTAGGCTATATATTTTCTGTTCTTATTGCACCTCTTTAGCTAGCCCGCCCTGACGATCCGCGTAGGTGAAACGTAGGTAGATTAGTCTGGCTCTTTAGGGTTATTTACTTATATATATATATATATATATATATATATATATATATATATATATATATATATATATATATATATATATATATATATATATATATATATATATTAAGAAATGGACAAAGTCCGACAATTTATTAAAGACATTTTTAGGTTTAACATTCTTTTTATAGATACAAGTATTTAAGTAAATGCTCTGTTTATAATAAACAGTATTAAATAACATTCAGGCCGGTAAATGTTATTTAATACTGTTTATTATAAACAGAGCATTTACTTAAATACTTGTATCTATAAAAAGAATGTTAAACCTAAAAATGTCTTTAATATATATATATATAATATATATACAAACAACCCACCTACCACCCCCACATATATATATATATATATATATATATATATATATATATATATATATATATATATAGATAGATAGATAGATAGATAGAGTATATTATAAATTCTAAATGCACAAGATCAGTATAGATATATAGGTTGTTCCTCACAAAAAATTGACATAATTTAAAATGTGAAGATCTGAATAGCTTCATGTCCCAGGAAAACGAAATCAAATAGGCCTCATGTTGAACAATAAAATATTTACTTTTAAAAATTCGAACAAGATATTGAAAGGGATGTAGATTTTATAATCGATTTTACAAAGCTTCACAAATCTTGAATATGCGGTACCACTTGTGACCCGACACACATGAAGTCATTTCAACAGCAAATTCTTATTATTCCTGGCATGGCCGATTTATCTTCCTGGTAGATTCTTATTCAGATATGTCCACACAGTCAATTTAGTTTTTACACATTTTCTTAAAATTTGAGATCGTTTGAGCTAGAATTGACGATGTTATTTTTTTGGGGGAAAGCATGTGTATCTGTCTTTACTATTATTAATTTCGTAACAATTAACGAACTGTTATTAATAATGAGTTCAATTCTTAAAGATCTGCAGTTTTGCGCCAGACTGAATAAATTTCTTTTATTTATACAGGCATATAAAAAGTTTTCAAGCGAAAAGATAAGCGGATCATTGTCTTAAACAATTTTAGCAATTAGGTCGGATTATGTTTATCAATGGACGTTTCAAATGACAACGCAGAAGACCACATCAGGAACAACAGGATTTTGTCATAAAGGATAAAATGAAGATGTCAACATTAAGCAACATTTATGAAACAAGAACTGAGTCAAAAATCAAATCAATTCGAATAATAAAAATCCAAAGAATTTAATGTAACGAATATCGGAAGCTTTTTATGTATAATTCTCCTTCAAGACGTGGTCTATCATGGCTCTCCCAAATTTTTTATCGTTTGTAGCCCTAAGGTATGTCTACTTTATAACCCACTTCAGTCTTAGTTTACACAAGCTTGTTGAATAGGCTTCTCAAACTCTATCGCCATCAGTGAGTATCAAATTCTCCAAGAACTCTTTCTACCATATCTAGCATAAGTGCTTTTTTCTAGAATATCAGGAATGAGTGCATTTTTCTAGATTTTTCTAAATTTTTCTAGATTTTTCTAGAATAAATGTTTCGTAGAATATTTGGAATAAGTATTTTCTGGAATAAGTTGTTTCCTAGAATAATTATATTAAGTATTTTTCCTAGAATATGTGAAATAAGTTGTTTTTCTAGTATATATGGAATGTGTTTTTTCCTAGAATATCTACAATAAGTTGTTTTTCTAGAATATATAGAATAAGTGCTTTTCTAGAATATCTGCAATAAGTGCTTTTTTTTAAGAATATCTAGAATAATGCCTTTTCAGAATATTTGGAATAAATGTTTTACTTGAATATCTAGAATAATTTGTTTTTCTAGAATATCTAAAATATCTAGAATAAATGCGTTTTCTAGATTATCTGCAATATTCTTCTAGAATATCTAGAATAAGTCTTTGTCTAGGATATCTAGAATAAGTGATTTCCCAGAATATCTAGAATAAGAGCTTTTCTAGAATATTTGAAATAAATTTTTTCTAGAGTAAGTTGCTTTTCTAGAATACCTGCAATAAGTGTTTTTCTATTATACCTGGAATGTGCTTTTTCCTAGAATATCTGGAATAGCTGCTATTATACCAAGTAAAATATCTTGTTTAGATTTTGTAACTCTATTCAGTCACACATAGGCATCTTAATGGAACAGCTATAGCAAAGCTTTTCTCTCTTAGCTCTATTTATAACTGACTTACTTCTTCCATTGCTACGAGCGAATGTTTAGGGGAAAGCAAACGCTTGCACTCATATAACCATCACTTCGTTTCATGTGGTCACATTTGCGTTGCCATTAGATGTATTGATATAATGTAAAGCCTTTCTTAATCTTTTAGAAAATCAATTCATAAACTTCGACATAATGAAAGAAGAGAGAGTTTCCTACAAGATTAATAAATTTCCCTTTTTCTTTTCTTTTTTCTATTTCTTTTTTTTTCTGTAGTAAAACGATGATTTCAAGAAGACAATCAGAAATATTGATAAAACAGATTTTGTGATTAAAAAATAAAAAAAAGTAAGACAAAAACAATTAATGTTTTCTTTTACATTATTTACATTCTTACTATTGTCCTCATCTTTGTTATTATTATTTCGACTGTTGTGATCGCTGGTCATCATGAGGTGCTTGTGAGTGGATATGCGGATGGTGTAATGGATAACTCGAAATGAGAAATGAGAGAGCCAAGTTCGAATTCCAGTTGGTTTTTATTATATTTACATATGCGCAAATAGCTTTGGGAAAGCTACGAATCAATCGCCTCATTTCTGTTATGGGTTAGATAATAGGATTTCTTTTTATAGAAAAACATTTTTTATTCAAAAAATATGTTAATGCAATATTCACTAACAAAAAAAAATGAATTATTCGAACAATCTAAAATACATTTTAGTTTTAAATAACTTTTTAATTATGGCAATTATTTCGATGAGCTTACTTCTTTGGTACCTTGACTTTATAAATTTAATCGTAGTACTAGATTGGCAGTTATGTCCCATCATTTGAAATGGCTAGATGTAACCGTAGATTCTATTCTAACAGCTTCTTCTGTTGTTTTTCTCGTTTGTGCAACTCTCTTCAGTCCTCAAATTCGATCTTCAAAAATTTAAATGCAATGTGAATCGTTATCTTCTTGATTCTAGTTCTCTCTTTAATATTTTAATCTTTTTCTCCTAATCTTTCACACTCAGTAACCCTCATGCATCTTAGTGGCTTTATTACCTTGTTTGTGTGAAATGATTTTAAACAGATCCGCAAAGGGTTGATAAGCCGTCATAAAAAATAAAATCAGGTGCTTGTCAATCCGAGTAGAGTTCAGGGAATTTCGAACTTTGACCTTTATTCAATCCACATGGATAGCCAAAATGTAAATAATGATAACTCTTAATCCCAGGAATTCTGTCAGAAATGCGCATTTTGTTAAATATATAAAAATGACATTAATTTCGCTCATACGCAGTTGTCCCAGTCAGGAAATCTTTCGTGTTCAAACCTTTTTATTAAACTAAAAATGATTTGAAAATATGTATTTCAAAGGAACAAAGCATCGTAAAAAGACTGCATCAAAACTTATAGCGATAGCATAAATTTAAACTCATCATTGTATTCTGAAAATATAGAAAAAATAATCAATTATGAAAGACAGGTTCGTTAGATGCAGAGTGGGGGAAAATCAAATTAACTAAAAAAAAAATTTCGTTTATTGACAGGTGAAAAAATTATTTTATCATTTTTATTTTCATATTTATATTTTGTTTACCTTTCGGTGTTATTCAAATATATTTCCCCTTTTACCCCCGCTCTGTCTTCAAATAAAGTTACAGTGTATAAAAAAAAAAAATAGTTTACCTGATTTACATAATTATCTATTATCTGCGAATTTCTCTATAAGCGGATAACGAGGTCCCTTTGTAATTTCAAACGATATATATATATATATATATATATATATATATATATATATATATATATATATATATATATATATATATATATATATAGTAAATAAGTGTCTGTATGGCAAGTGAAAAATTTATTGTCCTTTTTTTTTCTTTAGTTCCTGCTTCATCTATCTCTACGGACGTGAATTCCATTCAATATCGGGGTTGAAAAGACAGATGACCAGTTGTATCGTCTGCCAAAATAGCCTCTTCCCCACATGAGGTAAAAATAATTTTCTTTTGGATTATTCATCATATATATATATATATATATATATATATATATATATATATATATATATAAACATATAATATTAGGCAGCATATATTTTATATATAAAGAAATAATCATACATAGAATCAATCAGCAATATCACTTCGTTAGTAGAAATCACTTCGTTAGTAGAAACATAATGTATGCATTAAAATACTGTTAATCCAATGAATGATGTGATCCTCATTTATAAAACTGTTGTCAGATGTTTCTAGTGTATATTTTTTTTAAGTTAAGCGAGTACTTTCGAAGATAATGTCTCCATCATCAGGCTGTAATTTTCTTCCTTTAAAGTTAAAACTTGAAGACGAAATAATTGTTTGTAGACCGAAAGATGGTTTTTAAGAATGTGCTATTTATTGGCGGTTGTACAATCTTGGAACGTGCTAGTCGCAACGCTAAAGTTCAAAATTTCAAGTAGGAATTTTTATATGAATTTTGTAATAGTTCAATTAATATATTAATTGAACTATATACTTAGTTCATGTCATGTTAACTGAAAAACATTTGTAAGAAAAGAATTCGTGATTTTACCATATTACAGGCTGATGATGGAGACATGGATCTTAGAAAGTACTCGCTTAACTTAAAATATACACTAGAAACATCTGACAACAGTTTTATAAATGAGGATCACATCATTCAATGGATTAACAGTATTTTAATGCATACATTATGTTCTACTAGCGAAGTGATTTCACCATTAATCACATTAATATTGCTGATTGATTCTATGTACGACTATTTCTTTATATATATATATATATATATATATATATATATATATATATATATATATATTACACCCAGTACTTAGGCCATTAGTGTCAGCGGCCTCTTCGTGGAATAATGGTCAATTTTTCTGACAAGTGAATTTAGTCCTCACTGAGTGTCTCATTCTTATTGGCCTGTGTTAAAATTCAGCTATGATTAGAAATAACATTGGCCGTCTCATATTGTTGTAATGATTTTACCGAGTCAGTCTGGAAAAATGTTACTCCTGAGTTCAATTTACACTGGTTGCCATGTACTTGTCTTACACCAAACCTCACGGTGCTTAATAAGTAACAATTCCGAATCCATTGACTATTGATCAGGAGACTTGCCGAATAGATTGTCCCTCGCCGTGGCAGATATATTTCAAGACCCACACCAGATACTACCGAAACCTTCATATATACAAGAAGCAGGGCATATAACTTTTGTCGCGATCGACTAAACATAATCTATTAAAAAATGTGGATTTATTTTGAAACCCCATCTGACACGAAAACTTTTCAGCCCCCATGATAAAAGCTTTTCAGTCCCCATGATAAAAGCTTTTCAGCCCCCATGATAAAAGCCGAATTCATAAATTAGGCTAAATAAGAGATTAAAAACAATAACTAATAATGATATACAACAATTACAACATTCTACTGCAACAAAATTTACGTGACGGATAGAAGATTCGATATTGGTTGAATTTATTTGTTACGGCTTATCAACCCTTTGTGGTTTATTTGAAGCCGAATAATATTTTAGATTGTAAGGTTCATTTTTTTTGCAAGTGAATATTATATTAACAATTATTTGAATATAACAATGATTTTTCGAAATACAAATCTTACTATTTAATCCATAGACTGGGGAAAAGAAACGATAGATTTACACCTTTTCAAAGAGTATCTGCTTGTGTGTGAATAGTAAAAAACTTAACTAGAATTCGAACTCGGCTCTTCGATTTTGCCTACCGCGCCGCTACCCATTACATTACGGCACATGAAACTAGAGTCATTATAAGAATATATAATAACAAAGGTTATGTGAAAGATGCATATAAATGAGTTCTTCTTACCGTAGATACATTTTTTCTCTCTCTTTCCTTATTAAGTCCAGAACTTTCTTCATTTCAGTTAAAGAAACCATTTCAAGGCTCCTCTATTCGACTTCTCAGCTACGCTTCCGTATTTTTAAAAAATCATTTCATCACAAACAAGGCAATAAAGCCACCAAGACGAAAGGGGATTACCGAGTGTGTGAGAATACGAGAAAAATACTATTAAGGAGAGGGGACAATAAAAGAACAAGAATTAAGAAGACGGAAGATAATGATTGAAATTCTAAATTTTAAAGTTTTTAATGTTTCAAGATCAAAGTTGTCTGGGAAACAAGAAGCCAGATGAGAGTTCCATAAGCGAGAGTGCGATAGAAGAAACTGTTAGTATAGAACTTACGGTTACATCTAGTTATTTCATCTGTAAAATAATGTGATCATTTTAAAAATTAATTTTTCCTCCAAGCAAGGCAATAAAGCCACTAAGAAGCAAGTTTTATAAAAATATAAGAAAAATATACTATTAAGAAGAGAGAAGAATAAAAAATAAAAATAATAAGAAGATGGAAGATAACGATTGACATTGCATTGAAATTTTTAAGATCAAAGTCGACTAGAAAGTAAGAGTCCAGAAGAGAGTTCCACAAGTCAAATACAAGAGAAGAAACTGTTAGCATAGAACTTACGGTTACATCTAGCCATTTCAATAGCCGCCAATCTAGTACTGATTTGGGACGTTATTAAAATTTATAATTTTTTTCTGGCGTTTGACTGTCTTCTTATGACTGTTATTATTATGTACCGCATCCATTTAGGGCATGGGCGATCATGGCTGTCCCAAACCCGTTCTGCCATCGATTCACACAAATTTGTCATGTGGCTTGCTGCCTTCCTCTATTACTTTTGCTACTGTGAGGGTTAAGTTTTCAATGCCACTCTATCTCATTGTGTTCAATAAATTTCAGCTGTCTCTTCCTGATTTCTGAGTATAAGTGTACTTTTTTTCTACCACATTCTTTAAGACATGCTCGTTGTTTATCGCTCTGTCTATGGAATTCTCAGCATCCTTCTGTAGAAACAGATTAATGTTGCCGCCAGCTTTCTCTTCAACTGTCACTGTCATATAAGATGGCTGTCACATAGAAATCCAGAAGTACAGATACAAGTTTGTGTTTTCATAGGTACTAATCCTTCTATGTGCCGTGTTCCTACAGGACGTTGGCGATCATGGCTCTTCACAATTTCCTGTACTTTGAAGCTCTTAATAAATTTTATTATCTCTCCTAAATCCTGTTCGTCTATATATTAGGTTGGTGCAAAAATAATGTCGTTTTCTCACATGTGAGAAAACGACATTATTTTTGCACCAACCTAATATTTACAGTGATCCCTCGTTTATCGCGGTAGATTGGTTCCGGGACCGCCGGCCGCGATGACTGAATTTCCGCGAAGTAGGGACGCCATATTTACAGTATTTATTTAACGTGTATTTGGACTTTTAAAACCCTCCCTGTACTGTTAACAACCCACCCATTACAGTACTCTATTAATAACAAGGACAACTGTTAAGCAATAACACTTTAGATTAAAAAAAAAAAAGGATTGTTACTGTATTCATACACGAGAGAAGTTGAAGTAGAATTTGAATGATGATGATGATGAATTTGCTGCGCAGCAGAAATGATGAGGATGAAGCTGATGATGACTTCTAATGTGCAGCCGATAATTGTATTTTACGTCTCTTCAGACGACGGTGCCCTTTCTATTGCTATTTTACGCTTGTTTTTTTATTCCTAGACCAGGAAATAATATTTATTATTAATATTTTAATGGGTTTAATGAAAAATTTTAGGTGTTCATATATCGCGATTTTTCTAGAATTTTCCAGAAACTCTGCGATGTATTTTCCATATATATATATTTTAAAAATCCGCGAAGTCGTGAATCCGCGATAGTAGAACCGCGAATTAGCGAGGGATCACTGTACACAAACTCTCTAGGAGGGTTATGCATTCTTTTCTTCTGTCTCTCTGTTTTTAAATCTGTCCCTAGAGTATGAAATTTTGCAAGCAGTCTTTCCTCAACTGAAACTGGATGCGTTTAACCAAATGTCCTATTTTATTAATGGAATTTGTAACAAAAGCCACACACGAGTGACATCATTTGTAGTACAGAGCAAACACGTAGTAAAAATGTTTTGTAATATTCATAAAATTTAGTAAAAGAAAAATATTTATTTATAAAGGTGTAGGGAAATCGCTGCGCCGACGAAATGCTAACACAATACTTGAATCTCTCATATTTAACCTTATATTTTATTTAATTCCAATACTTCGTCAATTACTCTCGGGCAGTGTGTGTGGCGCGGCCATGTGAAGAGCTCATCCGAACGTGGACCTGACATTCTCTCCTGCGATGTCTGAGAAACTACCCAACTCCTTTCTGAAGTGTTTGTGTAGATATCCGTCTCCATCGCGAACCTCATACCAACGCTTGCAAAACCATCGTGCATCTACGAGATTACGTGTTATTACCTTTCTTCGGCGGAGGGGAGGTGCACCTCACGTCAACCTCGCGTTGTGAAACTGTGTCAATACAATACTTATACCTGAATTTAATAAAGAAGTCTCTTACCCCCTCCTAAACCTGATTAATCATCATGATACCTTCAAGGTATATCTGACAGCTTAAGAGGGTCTGTACTCTATGTATGATTTCGATAAATGTGATTTTCTGTCTACTAGAATAAAAGTGACAAGATATGCTTCTGTCTTCTGTAATATTTTATATCTTTCAATAATAAACTGAGAACGGATGTGTGTTCGTCTGAAGGAAGAGTATATTTACCCGGCATCCCGCTAAGATGTCATTCGAGGTCGTTTTAACGTAGGGGGTACCATACATATATTTATGCATATGGGCCAAAGGCAAAAATTGTTTTTTTTTTGTCCAGCCCCCGCGACCACTGACTCGCTGCCATCAGTATGACACCGAGCCAACATCTTTAGTGCGATGGAGAAGGTTGGAATCCCCGGGGCTGGGTAACTTCTCCCCTCTAAAATGAAGAGAATCATAGCTTCACTTACAACACAAAGACATTAACCACGCCTCAGTAAACCTTCATTGGTAATGGTTAACTCCTGTGAGTAATTCACTAAAGAGGGGGAAACTAATTATGCCAGACCAGAGAAAATTATGTCTCGACTCATATTTTTCGCTTTCAAACCTCTTCAGGACGCAGGCGGTTGTGGCTATCCAGAGATTATATTTCTTTATTATCTGGAAATTACGATGACTTCTTGGGAGGAAAATGGTTTTCTGTTGGCTTCTCCACGATTTTGAATATTTAATGGTCTTTTTCATAGAAACTGGCTATCATCCAAGGCCAAAAAGTCCAGTCTACGTTGCTATTTAACTCAGATGTCGGGAGAAGAGATAATTTTTCCATTAGTATGAACTGAAGTGACTGCGCCGATGACCGTTACACTACCGACATATCCCAAAGTTATATTCTTCTTCTATTTACTTACAATATCTCTTTAGGGCATAGGCGATTATGATTCTCTGCACCTTCCTTTACTTTTAATATCTGTAAAACTGTGAATTTCTGTCAGTCAGTACGTGGTATGCGTGATACACGCTTAGGCGATCATGTATCGAAAGATACATGACTGACAATTAAGTTGCCATTTTCTTTCTGCAGTAGACCAGTTGCCATCCAAGGCTATAGAAACCAGTCTATCCTGCTATTTACCCATAACTGCGGGGAGAAGAAGAGGATGTATACCTTTCCCAGAGGGATTAGCACGTAAGTGGATCTGACTGGAATTCGAACTCGGCTCTCCGATTTCTCAATCCGAGCCGCTGTCCTTTATTCCACCGTATGACTGTTCTTGTAAATGTTAGTGGAGTGGTTTCCGGTTGCCTTCTTAGCAGTTTTGAATTTAAAGTTGTCCTCTAAGACGGGTTTGCCTACCAAGTCTTAAGATTAAATCTTCCTTACTGATTTCCCATAGCTGACTAGAGAAGTAATGGATTCGTCGCTTTTCCGAAATCATTAGTACATAATGATGATATCAGCCTCTCCCGAAATTTGAACCCGGCATGTTTGTTTCAATTGTAATGTCGATAATAGTTATACAATATTCGTCTTTTATAAACTGTCATAATAACTTATAACCCCTCCCTAAAAAAAAAAAAAACAGAATAAAATAAACTAACTTTTTAGATTGAATGCTAAGAACATTTATTTAAAGTTGAAAGTTGAAAGTCCCATGTTGAGGTACACAATTAGAAACTCGAAACTCGAATTGCAAACTTGATTAAATATTTTCTTGCCGCAGGACAGGAATTATTGGTTTATCTCGACGCGCTCTGTCTTCTACTCCGTTCTCTCTGCTCTCAATGAGACTTGCCAAATGGCACTTAGAAATGCATTTCTAATATAAGTCCGTGTCAGACCAACAACCCGGAAATTACAGAACAAACAGCCCTGATCAGGCTAACTGACAGGGGTTCGTGTACATGGGGTGTAGGTGTAAGAGCAACTCGGCTAGCTCTACAAAAACCTATTTGGAGACACCCATGAATGAATGATTATGTAGGCGTATAGATTCATTGCAGCGAACAACAGCCATCGTTCCGGAGATAGAATAATGGAGACAGTCGGATAAATTCGGTAATGGATGACGATAATCACGCACGTTCACGTTTGCAAGGCGAGATCTTGAATTTCACTATGAAAGAAAAGAAGATGAAGCAGACAACACGGTTTGTTCTTTTGGCGTGTGGAGTGACATAGTCAATACTGAAACGAAGTAATTTTGGGGGGAATTAGAGAGAAGGAAAATGCGAAAGGCTTCCTATTTCGACCGAACTGTAATTCGAATTCATATTAGACATTGATTTGTAATTATTAAAATCACACTCACTTCAATAGAGATGATGTCATTTAGATAAGTTGGTAATTTTTGGAATAATAAAGTGAAATCAGCATTTTTTGTACATTTTTCTTGCTGCTTGCTGCTGCTGCTTGCTGCTGCTGCTTGCTGCTGCTGCTGCTTGCTGCTGCTGCTTGGATCGTATTACTTATTCTTCAGCTTCTATCTCTCTCTCCATTTTTGTGTGTGTTTTCTTTGTTTTTAATCCTTCAAGTATTGTTACTCTTTTCCCGAGTTTCTCCGAGCTCTTTCGTAAATATTTGGTTACTATTATTTTTTTATTTTCAGGAAAGTTCTTTCTTTTATCTTATTGTTCTGCCTCATACATTCTTTTCATAACTTGGTCATGCTTTTTGTTTGTTTCTTTCTTTCTTTCTAAACGTCCTTTATTTTATCTAATCTTTCATACTTTTTCTTCCTTATGCATATCTGACCTTTCTTTCTTTCTTTCTTTCTTTCTTTCTTTTATCTAACCTTTAATCCTTTCCTTCCTTATGCATATCAAACTTTTCTTTCTTTCTTTCTTTCTTTCTTTTATCTAACCTTTAATCCTTTCCTTCCTTATCCATATCAAACTTTTCTTTCTTTCTTTCTTTTATCTAACATTTCATCTTTTCCTTCCTTATGCATATCTAACCTTTCTTTCTTTATTTAACTCTTTCTTTCTCTTCCTCATGCATATTCTTTTTTCTTTCTTTATTTTGCATGTCCATTTTTGTCTTTTTATTAATCATTTTCGTTGAAAATTTCCTCTTTGATAGGACTTCATTAGTCTCTTTGTAAACCTGCTTTCCTAATTACCCACGTCTTTTCCCCGATATTATCATTACTAAATCGAATTCACCTTCCAGACATATGTTACTCTCTCTTCTTTGATTCGCTTTTCTTCATCATCATATCATCTTCATCTTGCCTAATTAGTCATTAGTTTTATCAACTTTCTCGCTCTTCATTCTTTTCTCTTTTGTGTTGTCGCTTTTGCTTTTAGTTTCATATCCAACTTCGATTTCCTTTCTTTCTGCCTTCGGCAATTTTTTTCTTATTTTTCACTTGCTTTTCTCTTCTCCTCATTTGTATATAATATTCATTTATCTAATGGGAAGCATTTTTTGGGTGACCATTTAGTAAAACCGAGTCTGTCAACGTATCTGACCTTTGAGGCTGTGATCACAAGTAAACGACAACATAGACAATTACGTAGCTATCGTTATAAAAAGTACAAGAGTTTTCATAATTGAGAAGATTTTGGTACAAATATTTCCGACCTTCTTCTTTAAAGAACACGGTACATAGTTCGAGTGGATTTTTTTATGCTTGATTCTTTACTCACCAAAACGATATTGCTGACAACAGGGCGTCATCGAAGAAATGGGATTCGATTTCCGGATTATATAAGGTGTAAACCTTTGGCTAGATTAATGACCTGGAAACTTATCTGTTGTATAATTTCTATAGGCCTTTAACTCTTGGAAAGCTACCTATCTACAGATGCAAAAAATTGGCCAAATATAAGGCAAAAAACGTAATAAGTAAATTATTTCGACATCTCATTTAAATCTGTTCTGTATTTTGTCTAAATATTGACTTCTGTATTTTGTATTTTTGTCTAAATATTGACATATAATTATAAAAAGAACTGTTTATTATTATTATTATTTTATTTCCTTTAATTTCTAGTGAGTGCTCATTTCTTTTCGGGTCCAAAACAAAGACCTAAGGTAAGAAATTGCATCATGACATTTTCCGCGGACCAATAAAAAAAAATAAACAAACGCATATTTTACATAGATAAAGCCCTTCGTAAGGTGTGGACTGTGCTCATCAAAACAATTTTTGTATTTCTTTAAGGCATTAGCTACCAGGAATTGCTTCAATGAGTCTGGGAATCTTTTCCAACCAATCCGAGGGCTCCAACTACACAGGGATTGCTGATGTTCCCATGTGCCACATTTATGAGATTTCGATTTTAAGGTTCTTGTATTTTGATAGCTTTTTGAAGATCTTCAAAGATACATTAAAGTCTAGAGGGACTGCCATGTCATTAAGAAAGCAAATCTTCTTCTTGTGGTCTTAGATCACAATGTCTGGGAGATTAGATTTGATTGTTCTGTCTGTGTGTATTATGTATTACCATAGAATTGTTACAGTTCCTATCTCCGTAACCGGGTCTGGGTGGTCTTCATACCAATTTCTTTCAGTTTCCTTTCCGTAGAAGTTGCAGACTTTCCATGGAAGATATTGGCCCACTTTTTCATCTTTCATCTTTTATAGTCAGTAGGTATCAATACCGTGTGACCTGATGCAAGATGATCGATTGTTTCTGGATATTTATCACAGAATCTGCATTTTGGACTAACACATTTTTTTAGTATGTGTGCTTGATAATTTCTAGAAAACAAGCATTGGTTCTATGTAGCAAGGATAAAACCTTAGGTTTCAACTTTTAACCCTGCTTTATTATTGTTATGGGGTACACCCTATTTTCATATAAGTGAACTCGACCAGAGTGTTACGGGGACTGCTGCCGTTAAATATCCACAGTCAGTCAGAATATACGGAGACAGACAGATAGAGAGATTGTGATTGTGATTGTGATTGTGATTGAGTTGGAGGTAGAGCAATAGTGTGAGGTAACCGCTTGTAGAAGTCAGTTACAAGCACGTAGACTCTAAGGAAGTCCTACTTCGAGACTGTATATATATATATATATAATTATTATTGCGACTAACCGCGTTCCTGGATTTACTAACAAAATTGCCCATTGTATTATTGTGTAAATACATTTAATTTCGTATTTTTATTTCTTGCGTTTGTCATTCCCTGGAGACCGAATTTCATCTCGGAATCCACAACAAACTGGCGACGAAGATTCGAACCCACGCGGAAAAGAAAAAAATACTCACGCGGAAAAGAAAAAATCAACAAAAGAAAAATCTTCCCTCGTCGTCCAACAAGCAAATTGGCACACACACGGGAAGAAAAAAACAACAAATTCGCGCCGAGCGATTTGAACTCACACAAGAAGAAATAGAAAGATCCTCCCCTCGTCCACAACAAATTAGCGACGAACAGTTACGAGGAGTAAAAAATACGTAAAATTGAGTTATCATGGAAGATTTTAAAAATATTTTGGTAGAACTGATAAAATACCAAAATGATCAACAATTAAATTACAAGAACGAATGGAAGAAAAAAGGCAAAAGCAATTATTACAAACGCAAAAGGAAAATCAAGAAAGACAAATAGAGCTCCAGGAACTAATATTGAAAGTAGCGGGCAACAAGCAATTAGATATTGAAAAAGAAGCAACATTTTCGCAAGACGCAGTGTGGAATACCATAGAGATTTTCAAATATTCTCTAGATGAGTACAAAAAGTTTGGAGATTACTTCAGAAGACATCTTTAACATAGACTGTCAAAATTGGACAGAAGCAAAAAAGCTACGTCTATTGCTTATAAAATTAGGAATTGAAGAATATACAAAGTTCGTGGATTATATCTTACCAAAAAAGACGAACGAATTAACATTTGACGAAGCAGTGACATGTCTTAAAGAACTCTTCAGTCCGAAAACATCACTCTTCCAGGTGGAATTGCCATAACCTGGTAAAGGGCGATAATGAGGATTATTCCACATTTGTCGCAATCGTAAATAAACATTGTGACGACTTTAAACTAGCGGAATTAACTCCGGACAATTTCAAATGTCTCATCTTTGTTCAAGGGTTAGTTTCTACAAAAGATAGCGAAATGCGTAGAAGAATGCTTGCAAAGTTACAGAATGAACCGGGTCTAACATTGCAGCAATTAGCGGAAGATTGCCAGAGATGTTTAAGTATAAAGAAAGACGCAAAGGACATTGAAGTTCAGCTGTTTCTCATATATGTAAGTTAAACAAAAGTCTACGTTCTTCACCTTCCCCGGAAAGAAAACTAAAATTTTACGACAATGAGAAAAAGATTCTCACCCTCCCCGGAAAGAAAAAGAAAATTTTATAATAAGAGGAAAAGTACAACATGCAGGACAAATTATGACGAATATCGGAACAAATATAAGCCCCCCCCCCTCCATTAGCATGTTATCGATGTGGAGGACTACATTGGAACAAGGATTGCCCCTTTAGATATAAAAACTGCCTTGAATGTGGAAAAAAGGGCCACAAGGCATCCCAGTGTAGAAATAGAAGATACTAATAGAATAAAAGCTACAAGGATGAATGACGATGACAACACCAACGGAAGGAAATATGTGGAACTGGAAATTTTAAATAAAAAGGTTAAATTACAACTGGATTCGGGTTCCGACCTCACGATAATCAACTTACAGACATGGAGAAAACTCAACAGACCTACCATGTTACACACACAAAAAATTGCCAAGTCGGTTACAGGCAAACGAATAAAATTTGAGGGAGAAATAATCGTGAATGTTAAATTTCACGACAAAACAAAAAAAATTAAGATATACGTCATGAAAGATACTGAAAATCTAGTAGGTATCGACTGGATGCAGAAATTCAACGTTTGGGACCTACCTATCAACTCTTTTTGCAAAAAGTTAGAGGTTGAACCATCAGATACTATAAAATTGAAGGAAGAATTTCCTGAGGTATTTTCAAGCGGGTTGAGACGATGCAACAAATTTAAGGTCAAAACAGAATTAAAAGAAAACATCCAACCAATTTTTAAAAAGAAGCGAAATGTACCGCTCGCTGCTATAGAAAAAATAGACAAAGAATTGGAGAGACTTGAACAAACTGGGATTCTATCAAAAACAGAATTTAGCGAGTGTGCAGCGCCGGTGGTTTATGTAAAAAAGAAGTCAGGAGAAATCCGCGCATGCGCAGATTTTTCGACGGAACTCAACAAGGCGATAAAAGACCACCATTATCCACTAACCAAGCCCAGAAGAAATATTTACAAAGCTCGACGATGGTAAGATATTTTCAAAATAAATCTAAGTGAGGCTTATCTACAAATCCCACTACAAGAAGAGAGTACGAAAATCCTTTGCATTAATACGCACAAAGGGTTGTACAAATTCAACAGACTACCATTCGGAGTAAAAGTTGCACCTGCAATATTTCAGCAGACGATGGATAAAAATACTAACTACCTACGAAAAGGGATCTAAGGAGGGGGTGTTATGGGGTCCACCCCTTTTTCATATAAGTGGACTCGACCAGAGTGTTACTGGGGCTGCTGCCGTTAAATACCCACAGTCAGTCAGAATATACGGAGACAGAGATTGACAGGGAGATTGATAGGGAGAGTGAGCAGAGATTGGGATTGAGTTGGAGGTAGAGTAATAGTGTGAGGTAACCGCTTGTAGAAGTCAGTTACAAGCCCGTAGACTCTAAGGAAGTCCTACTTCGAGACTGTATATATATATATATATATATATATATATATATATATATATATATATATATATATATTACGACTAACCGCGTTCCTGGATTTACTAACAGAATTACCCTTTGTATTATTGTGTAAATACATTTAATTTCTTATATTTAATTCTTGTGTTTGTCATTCATTGGAGACCGAATTTCATCTCGGAACCCACAACAATTATTATTATTTTTATTATTATTATTATTAAACAAAATGATTGACGCAACCCTTGCAATATTTTCAGCACTTACAGAAAAGCGCGATATAAGGCAAAAAAAGACACACCCACAGGGCTTAACAACGTTTGTATAAAGACTTGTTTTTAAATAATTTTATACTTATATGCAACTTTTAAACATAACTTGACGAAGACAGACATACTTTCGAAATATTGACAAAATTATGTCTTTACTTTTTCTTTTCTTAAATCATGTTTTTCTCTAAGTGTATTATTATTATTATTATTATTATTATTATTATTATTATTATTATTATTATTATTTCCTTTGATTTTTGGCGTTTACATATTTCTTTCCGAGTCCCCCCGAGAGATCTAAGGTCAGAAATGACATCATGACTTTCCCACTGACCAATTAAAAAAAGTAAAAATAAATAACAAAAAAAAAAAAAAAAAAAAAATCATACTTTGCATAGATAAAGCCCTTGGTAAACTGTGGGCTGTACTCCTGAGAACAATTTTTTGTATTTCTTTAAGGCATTGGTTACCAGGAATCGCTTCAATGAGTCTACTGGAATCTTTTCCAATCAATCCGAGGGCTCCAACTACAATAGTGACTATTGATGTTCTCATGTGCCACATTTTTGAAATTTCGATTTCAAAGTCCTAGTATTTTGATAGCTTTTTGAAGATTTTCAAAGATACATTGCAGTCTACAGGGACTGCCATATGAATAAGGAAGCAATTATTTCTCTTATTATTATTATTGTTATTATTTCCTTTGATTTCTGATGTATATACATTTCTTTCCGGGTTCCAACCAGAAACTTAGGTCACATATGGTTCCATGACATTTTCCACTAATCCTTTTCGTGAAAAAATAAACAAAACAAAACGTAAAATCACACATATTTTACATAGATAAAGCTCTTCGTAATGTGTAAGCTGTTCTTTTGAGTGCAATTTTTTGTATTTCTTTAAGGCATGGGTTCTCAGGAACCCTTCTAATCCCGAGGACTCCAACTCCAACTGAAAATATTGATATCCACATTGATGTCCACATTTTTGAGGTTTCCATTTCAAGATCCTTGTATTTTGATCTTCACTGATACAGTATAATATGTAGGGACTGCCATGTCAATAAGAAAGCACATTCTGTTCTTGTGGTCTTTAATCACGATGCCTGGGGGATTAGCTTTGATTGTTCTGTCTGTGTGTAGTTTAACGCCCCATAAAATTGTCACAGATACTATCTCTGTAATCGGGTCTGGGTGATATTCATACCAATTTCTTGCGGTTTCCTTCCCGTAAACGTTGCATAATTTTACAGTGCAGATATGCCAAGGTTTTATTATTATTATTATTATTATTATTATTATTATTATTATTATTTCCTTTGATTTCGATTGTATAGTCATTTCCTTCCGGGTCTCAACCAGAGACCTAAAGTCAGAAATGGCATCATGAAATTATCTATTGCACATTTGTGTACAAAACAACCTACAAACGCATTTTACATAGATGAAACCTTTCGTTGTGTGAGTTGTGACTGTAAGCCCATTTTTGTTTATATTTCCTTAAGGCATGAGCTGCATTCTTCAATGAATCTATGAAACCTTTTCCAATGAAACTAAGGGTTCCAACCGCAAGTGAAATTATTGATGCCTTCATGTGCAACGCTGTTCATATTTCCACTTCAAGTTCCATGTATTTTGATATGAAGAACTTCAAAGCAACATTACAGTCTGCCATCTCAATAAGGAAAGCATATTCTTATTTTGTCGTCCGTTTTTTATCACTATGTCTGGTGGTTAGCTTAATTCCCTCTGTGTCTATTTTAAAGTCCCATAAAATTGTTACAGTTTCTATGCATGTAAGCTGGACTTGGTGGTTATGTATTATTTCTTTTGTGGTTTCCTTTTCATAAAAGTTGCAGATTTTTTAGTGCAGATACTGGCCCACCATGTCATGTGTCATCCGGTGAATAATTTATCACAGAATATATCAACACATTTTTCCAGTATATTTGATTGATAGTTTCTAGTTAGTAAGCATTGGTCCTGTGCTGCAAAAATAAAAGCTTCAGTTTTAGCATTTAATCCTGCACTACGTAACCACTAATGGGTAGGGGATTTGTCTACATCAGCTTATTTGGCGCGGGCATAATATTGGCCATAAGAGGTTTATCTTGCCATCGTTTTTGCATTTGATCCATTGAATTTGCTTTTGGCTTCATTTTTAGGTTCTTTGCCGCTGCAGAAGGCAGATTATGGCTTACTTGCTCTTCTTCATCCACTTTAAATTCCATTTTCAATTTTGGCTTCCCTTATCATAGAATAAAGCTTATTATATTATATCTTATTTGCAATTCTTTGCCTTTCCCTAACTTCTATAAACTTCCCTTTGGAATATGGTCTAACCACGGTATGCTGAATGTGGGTTCTGTAGTAAATCGGAATAAGAAGTCGGAGAGACAAGTTCGAATTCCAGTCGGTTTTGTTACATACACTTACGCTCAATTACTCCTGGTAAAATTACTAATCCATCTCGTCCCATAACCTACGGGTTAAACACTAGCACATATATCCAGAAAATTCATTGTTATTCTGAAAATAATTTATAAAGCAAGACTAGTAAATAAGGAGAATTATTCTTACAATCCAAAATATGTTTCGGTTTTAAATAACCCAGAAAGGGTTGATAAACAGTAAAAATATAAATAAAATCAAATATGTAGCTAATAGGTTTTTATGTGTTTTGAATTCAAAATTACCTTTTCTTCGAGACTGGTTGTCAACCAAAGCTAAAGAAACCAGTCTACCCTGCTATTTAATCACGATGACATTTATACCATGTCCACGGCTGGAATTTGAACCCTGCACGTCGATTCCACTTCTACACGACACGCACATCCTGTTGGTAATGATATGTAGCTATTTCTCTCAAATTGTTATTTTTTTCTTTGTAACATATAGATAAATACAAATTATATAGTAGTTTGTGAGATGGGTATCGATTTATGCATACTCAGGAACAAGTAATCGTAAAACATACATTGTCCTCAGCTATCAAAAAATATTATGGATGCTAATGAACATTGAATATTTTAGTTGTATTGCCTCCCAATACGCGTCCATCTGACGTGCGTGCGTATATCAGACAGCCAGATAAACAGCTTACGGCAATCAAAACTGTTAAGACAAAATCCTGTCCATCAGCAGGTTTATTGAAGCTAAAAGTGTAAAACTAGTAAAAGGAATAAAGATAAACCCGTGACTAGTTTAGTCTGAATAACAAAATAAATAAAAAATACATTAAAAAAGAAATAGAAATATGACAAAGGGAACTAAAGGCTAAACATAGCAGTGAGACTAAGGACCTAAATGTGTAAAGCAGATAGTAAGTAGTTTTTTTTTTTTACAGGAATATGTTATTAAAGGTTGCAGTGATAAGTCTACAGAAAGGAAGAATGTTACATGAAGTATAACACAGTGTGAGAATCATCAACACGTTGTGAAAAGAGTCCTACGTGACGAAATACGACAGCAAAAAATAAATGTATACAAATGTTCAAATAATATTAGGTTGGTGCAAAAATAATGTCGTTTTCTCAGATATATTACTATGTGAGAAAACGACATTATTTTTGCACCAACCTAATAATACGATATTAAACGAGACTAATATAGAGAGATAAAGGTTAAAAAGTTACGTACCGGCAATATTATCATTGGGGTAGATTTATGAGGATAAGAAAGTAGGATGCACGTGGTTTAATCCTCTCGTCTATTGTACTGATTCGTGTAATTACTAAGGGCCAAACAGAAAGCGGCCAAAAAACGGTGACAATGGACCTAAATTAAAAAGTGGAAGAACAAGGGGAAATAAAATACCAGAGGTGCTATACGGGTGGGGGACATATCAACACAGGTTGAACAATCAAAAGACTAGAGTACAATAATAGCAGAATAAAAAGAGATTGACTATGACAATCAGAACGTGTAATAAAATTGACAAACGAATAAAAAGACTCAGAAAAACCAGTAAAAATCACGAGTAAATAGGAAGAGAAATGGTTTCATAGTGGACTTAAAAGAAAAAGATTGGAAATTATAAGTGAAATATCGTAGACATAGATATGCAGAGGATACTTTAAAGGAGAAACGAAAATTAATATTAACCTAAAATATGTGTATTAAAATAAAATGCATCCAAGTCAAGATAAAAGGATAACAAGTAGGAGATAAGTGTTGCATAAAGAGACTTCAAAACATGAAGCAACAAACTAGAAAAAAAAACCCTGCCACATAAGTATGGTTGCGCAAAAGACAAATGAAGAGAGAAATTCTTATTAATGTCAGCATATAACACTATAAGAACAAACTGTATTAAAACCGAGATAAGGCACCGTATAGCAAATGCTATCTTTGTGGAGACAACAATGCAATCGTCAGTCATAGAATAATAGAATACAGCGATTAGCTTTGGATGAGTAAAAAGCAAACATGACTGGGCGGGAAAGTTAAAACAGTTGAAATTGTGCACCCGCCCCGGCAAAAAAAGAAAACAAAAGACCCCTACTCCGGGGATCTCATTATACAAACTAATGCATGAATCCAAATATCTTAGAGAAGAAAAATTGAAATTGAAACGATTAGCCTAATCCCGATTAGAAGATAAAGTGTAGGTGTTGTGAATAAGAGAACATTTGTTAGGGAGTTTGTGTCGCTGTTTCCGCAGACTACAAACCGGAATTGAATGTGCAAGAAAAGCTGGAAACATATCTGGACTTTGTCAAAGAATTTCTGAAATATGAACGTGCCGATATTGTCCATAAATCTTGGTGCTTCTTGAACAGTCTTGAAGAACTTAGTTGAAAGGAATTGGAAATCGGAGGAAGAACTAAAACAATGAAGACGGCAATATTTCTAAGATCAAGTTGGTTTGGTTTGGTTTGTTTTACGGCATATCAACCTCAATATGTTATTCAATGCCGACAATTTTTTTCCTGGTAATATTTTGTTTTGGCAAAAATCTATTTCTGGTAATATTTTTTCCTCAAAAATGTATAGCTGCTAATAATATTTTAAAATATGTATTGCTGGTAATATTATTTAAAAAATGTATTGCTGGTAATTTCAAAAATTTGTTGCTGGTAATATTTTTTTCAGAAATATATTGCTGGTAATAGTTTTTTCTTCAAATATTTATTTCTGGTAATTTTTTACAAAGTATTTCTGATCTTAAAACCTATTGTTACATTTTCATAGTGCTTTTTATCTCACTTTCGGTTTAAACTCTTTGCCCATAGCTGGGACCCTAACAGGTGCTAACACCCCGGTCAGAGTGGACTTGGGAACACCAGCAAATAAGAGGTGGTTCTACACTCCTGAAAACCTGATCAGAGGCCTTGCTGTTGGACGTTGTTTGTCGTCTTACCCTGGACGCGGATGTAGTTTATCGCCATACCCAAGACGGTCTAAGATCAGATACAATACTGTTGGAAAGTGCTTGATTTCCTTGAGAGCCAATATATATTCTCTCACTCCGCCATTTTCTTTCAGGTTATATAGCGATCACTGCCCAAAACAAGGAATGCAAGTAACAACAACAACAACAACAACAATAATAATAATAATAATAATAATAATAATAATAATAATAATAATAATAATGATTAATTATTGACTGACCATCAATTGTAAGACGAAAGAATGTATGGTTTTCTGTAAAAGAATCAGCCCAAGGTGCAAGCTATGAATTTTAGATTTAAAAATCAAATAAGTGCAAGAATTTAACTCTGGTAGATGTTTAAATAAATGACGGAAAATGTGGCGCCGAAATATTCTCCATATTCCAATTATGAGCAGGAATTTATTCTCAGGCGGGCTTTTCTCAAGAACTGATACGTTGTAGAAGAGAATCCCGTGTGGATGCTTTGCTGAACACTAGAATTTTAACATCTTCAGGTCAAAGGCCAATCTTTATCGATCTTCCATATCCTTACAATAATCTCTTTTATTCCTTTCACACCATTCATCATAAACATTCTAACAGTAACCTTCTACTGTTAGGTTCCTTGTATCGCCTCAGAAAATACCAGACGCCCCCCCCGACATTTTCTATCTTCATAAGATCCAGATCAGATCAAGAATGAAATATTGCTGCTATATCTTGGTTAGTGCCCGTGCTATACCGGGTGTAACAGCAAAATTGTTCAATTCAGATTACTAACACAGAAAATGCCTCATATCGAGACTATTTAACATTGAAAAACAAAAGAAAAAATTAATTATTTTTAATAAAATGTGGAAATCTCCGCTTTTACCTGAAGACGGTCACGAGACCAGAAACACGTGTAGCAAAATTATGGAAAACAAAGCATAATATTTTTTTCTAAATAAATTCACATTACAACCAAAAACGTTTGCGGCACCTCTCTTCTCTTCTTTTTAATATACATACTTTTCTCTCGTTGGAACCACCACAACCTCTTTCTTATATATATATATATATATATATATATAAGCAAATATATGGATATAGATCCGACAGTATGAAGAAAAATATACGGAAAAAACAAACAAAAATCCTTATATGCAATAATGCTGTTTTAATGTTAATATGTCGACGTCGGACGTTTCGGTCAATAAACCATCTTCAGGACATATTCAATATAAAATATAAAATATAAATAAGATTATCAAACTTAACATGACAAAGACGATGGACACAAGAACAAGACTTATCCAAACAGATAACTAAAAGTTTTATGCGATCAGTTTTCACAGCGTCGCCCACGTGGTGACAACGTGACCATGTTTAAAACGAAACGCTGATCGCATAAAACTTTTAGTTATCTGTTTGGATAAGTCTTGTTCTTGTGTCCATCGTCTTTGTCATGTTAAGTTTGATAATGTTATTTATATTTTATATTTTAATTTGAATATGTCCTGAAGATGGTTTATTGACCGAAACGTCCGACGTCGACATATTAACATTAAAACAGCATTATTGCATATAAGTATTTTTGTTTGTTTTTTCCGTATATTTTTCTTCATATATATATATATATATATATATATATATATATATATATATATATATATATATATATATATATACCAGGTGTAACAGCAAAATTGTCCAAATGTTAGATTAAGATTTGAACCGTTGTATCTTAGAAATGATTAAAGATATCTTACTGGAATTCTCCGAAGTCTTTATAACACTATTGGACTCTACTTTGAGGAATAAGAATGTATTTATCTCTAAGTTGAAATGATGATGCCTCTTGTTATGACCTCCTCATCCAGTTTTCCTCTCTACTGTTCCATCTTTTGAAAGCTTATTCACTGTTCTTTCATTGTTCTTGAATGGAATTTGAAGATGGAAGCCAGAGTATGTACGTTGGTACCATTATTGAAGGCCTGAATGATCCTTTTCCTCTCAGCCTTGTTCAGTTGGGAAGACATAGTGGGGATAACCCAAAACGGTTTTAACCTGTTCTCTTTCTAGCTGAATAACTCACAGGGTTTTGCAGTGATTCTTACGACAAGTGATGTCAAGATGGCTAAACGTCTTCTCTGAAAACCTGGGAAAAAGAAAATTAGTTTAATAGTTTTTTAGATATTAAAGATTTTGTAGGATGGAAAATTATCACATAGTGTTATACGATTGGGACAATTTTGCTGTTACACCCGATATCCAAAGAAGGGCCTCTAATGTTATCAATCACTTTTCCACCACCGTGGTGTGGCTTCCCCTTGTCTTTTCTATATATTTCTTTTTCTAAATCAACATGAGAATTTTTCTAATGTGTTCTCATTTGTAAATTGATCGCATGAATTTAAGCGCAGTGATCTATTGGCAACTAGTTCTCTTTGTTTTATTGTTGAAATTGCTGTAAGTTCTATTATTCTAATAATTTCTTTTCTTGCACTTCTCCTCTGCGAAAGTCTCTTCCAGATTCTTGCTTACCTGCCACCTATAACCTTCAAAGATGTAAATGCAATGTTTTCTGTCTTCCTGGATCCGGTTCATTTACTGTCCTTTCTCTTCGCTAAAGTCTTATTCTCTTTCAGTTCAAGTAACCCCTTGAGTCGTAGTGACATTATCACCTTGCTTGGGGTGAATTAATAAAAAAATGTCTCTGAAATTCTTACATGATGTATTTAATTATTAAATTTGGCATATTACTACGACATCATTCTATATTTCCTAAAAGGGACGTGCAGTGATGATATATCAATGATAGAGAGGATAATAAAAATACTTTATTATTTAAAGCGCATTTACAATGTTTCAAGAAAATATAAATAATAAATAAATAGTCTGTCTCTTAATTCTTTTCATGATTCTCCCTTTATAAGCCGATCCTACTTTTTAATAAAACCACGCCTCGTCTCCACGTCTTTTTAAAGATTAGAACGTGGCATTTAATAAACACGTCTCGTATTAAAAAAGTCATTATTTTTAGTTTATGATTGAATCAATCGACATTCACATGTTGTATAAGCAGTCATTCCATCATCTCAATTCGCTGGTTTGTTCGTAATATTTCCACCTCCGGAAATTTAAGAATGGAAAAACACCTGTTCGTTTTTTCGAAGTACCCTACGCCGCCATGATTGAAATGCCGTCTGCTGTCAGCAGTTTTCTTCTGCTTCGTTAGACTCTAAGCCAATCTAAAGATTCCATGCTTGGGAGAAGCCGCTAAGTTTAGAAGGGACGACAACATTCATTATCAACGTTAAAAAAACAAAACAACAAACAAACAAAATAATAAATAAACGTAAAAAAAAGATGGCGGAAAGATGGGGAAAAGGTAAAGCGGCCGTGAACGAAAAGAATTTTTTTTTTTTTTTAAGATCGCTGGATCGAATCGCTTCATTGGTTTTCTGTGGATGTTGAAGAACATTCGCTTTTATTTGTAAAGTCTTTGTCTAAATCAAAGTAAAGCAGGGAAGGCTAGTGAAGGAAGAAAACAAAAATGATTTTTTTTTATTATTATTTTTTGTTTTAGTTTGATTTAGCTCACTTTTTTATTGCATAGATAATGAGATTTCGTTGATCACGACACGGAGGTTGTAGTGTACACATATCAGTAAGTATGCGTTCGTTCAAACAA
>OZ010598.1:88825019-88910019 GCA_963932145.1 Acanthosepion lycidas | reverse complement strand
ATCCAATCTCTGGCGCAAAATATTAGTCTTTCCGCCCATTTCCCGGATTTTTCCTCTTCACTATTTGAATGATTTCCTTCTGCGGTTGTCCGACTGAAATGATCATTGGACGATGTTTGTTGGTTCAGTGACGCTGCCAAGGCGAGACTTATAAGGAACAATGATTTTCCAACAATACGCGCACAGATAATACAGCGAAGCGGCGAGGATGCAAAGGAAAGAGCGTTCTTTTCTGTTGTCAGGTCTCTATTAGTAATCATTTCTGAAACCAATGTAAATAAACAAAGCAATTTCGATTTTAAAAGGATAACCTTCCTTTATAATCTACACTTGCCGGCCATTTTTTTGTTTCTTGACGTGCATTATTTTTATTCGTGGCCAATATTTCTTTCGTCCTCCATTTTCTCAAATCTGATTTTCTTTTTGTTCTCCATCTTTCTTTTCTAAGAATTACTATTTATTTTAATCTTTCTTTTTTTTCTCTTATTTCTCGTTTCTATTCTGCTTACACTTTTTTCTGCACCCCCACCGCTTAACAGCCTTTCTTCCTTCGATTTCTTTCGTAGGCTTTTTGCTCTGTTTAAAGAACTCCTTACTCTCTATTATTTTCTACTTCCGTTCTCGAGCCTCTCTATCGCTTTTATTATCACTGACACGCAGATCTATTAGCGATCTTCTTTATACGTTTGGGAGTTGGCCATCCTGCTTCTAACTTTATGTTATACTCCTTATCAATCTTGATAGAATTCAAAAGTGTCTACGCGGACTTGTGAGTGACAAATTGTTTTCTACTCTACCACCTCTTTCCCATAGGCGAAAAGTTGCGAACCTCTCGCTACTCTATCGTTACTTTCATACCATGTATTATGACTAGCTACATTCCTTAGTCCCGCCACCCCTGACCTTTAAAACTTTAAGTACATGAAAGTGAATCGTTCCCCATTTCGTTCGTATTCCTATAGTAAGAAATGTTTCATTTAGACAGATTTTTCTTACAAAACTGCTGCTTTGTTGAACAGACTCTCGGCAGGATTTCCCAATCACTGCAGCCTACAAATCTAAGGTTGTTTTATCTTTATTAATTTCACTTCTTGTCCTTTCTTACGCTCATACACAGCCAGACCTTCTGTCTTGAATGGCTCTTGGAGCTTGCATTTGGGTGAACATTAATATATAAAAATATTATATCTTTTATTTTTAAAAAGAGCTTCGGCAGTATTTTCCCTCTTTTGCGGACCAGAATAGAAATCCTCATTTTACCAAAATGTCATCTGCTCGACAAAAGCTAAATTATATAACGTATGCTCTAGTTATAAAGAAATGATACCAAAGGAAATATGCAAAACTGATGTTACTTTTGTAGTGATTGCGAAAACATCCACGCGGGAATCTGTTCAACAAAGCAACAGTTTTTAACCCTAGAACACTAACCATCAATTAAAGTTACACCACTACTAACCATGGGTATACCTTAACCAAACGCAGGCCTACGGTATTGGGGATTAGAGAGAGCGAGACGGCGCAACCTTCCCCTACACTGTCAAGTGGGCAACTGAAGCTACTAAGCAGCTGGGACCCCTCAGAGCGAGGGAACCATACACACGCTCAATGACGTCATTTGCGCTGGGTACTATATACCCATGGTTAGTGTTCTAGGGTTAAGAAAAAGCTATCTAAATGGAACTTATTTCTTACTATGCGAACACGAAGGGAACGGGGGCGATTCCCCCCTCATGTACTTGGGTACCAGTTTTAAAGGTCAGGGGTGGCGGGGCTAAGGAATGTAGCTCATCAAAACACATTGCTTGAAAGTAACTATAGAGCAGCGAGAGGTTCGCATCTTTTCGCCCGTGGGAAAGAGGTTGTAGGGTAGGAAACAGTTTGTCACCCACAAGTCCTCGTAAACGCTTTTGAACTTGTGCAATATATATAAATATATATATTTCTTTGTATTTTCTTGGATAAACCCTTCACATAAAGCAGGCAGACTGTTTTCTGAGTGTTGTTGCCCTCATCTTGTACCCGCCTATCCCAGAAATTGGAGAGGGGAATTAACAGGGGATAACTGAAATCTATTAAACATGGCACTTGGAACTAGAATAGTCTACCCCAGTGAGTGAAATAAAGGGTTCAGTTCGACATTCCAACCGCCTGAAGAAGGCCGGAGCGTACAACGGCCGAAACGTTGTAATAAATATGGCAACAAAGATGAGGAAAATATTCCGAATAATGTAAATATTGTGCAAAATACTTTTATTTTGCATGGCCTGGAATTCCTTCTGCTGTCACCTCATGTGAAAAATAAAAGAAACACAACATTATACAAATTAAAATATCTGTCACCTTTTATTTTATTCGGAGACATGTTTATCTTTTCGAAATGAGAAATGAGACTGTGTGCATATGATTCACACAACAGCATCACATTTACTTCACTTCAATCAGTCTTATCGTCAACACTGTTTGTCTGTTTCGACTTCAGGCCTACTTCTGAATCTTCGACTATGGGAACTAAGTGGCAAGATCGATTGCTTTTTACCGAATTTTACCCCAATGTCATGATCTCTGGATTCATTCGTACTGAGTTACAGGAGAAAATCAATAATTCTCATTGCATTCTTAGTAAACATAAAACACACGAGATGTGGCAGCGATGGGACCATTTTAATTTAAATATCAATTCATTTTCCAAAAGTCATGTGATGTGAACCGGTGTCCAGTTACCAATGATGAAAACAAAGAAATAGCCAGCATTGAACCTTGAATCCCAAAACTGTTGTATATACTTGGTTAAATGAACGATAATGTTGATGTTTTTTAATCATCTCTATGTCATTGTGATTGGCTTTGAAAAAAATCCTTACATGTGATCATCGACTTACAACAGCGTTCCGTTCATACGATGCGTCTTAACGCGATTTTCCGTGTAAGTAGGAATGTACCCGTGATTTCCTGTGAATAAGCATTTACGCCACTCACCTATGAAAACGCAATAGGAAAGTAATAATGTAGGAAATAGCAACACATTTCTATGACATATCTTGACACAATTAGAAACACATGGGGGACATAAATATAATATATATAATGAAACTCAATATGTATACAGATACGTACATCTTTTAAGCGTCTGTCGAACGACTTAAGCCAATCAATCGGCCAATGTACGCCGCTGATTCTCCATTTTCAGAGCGTTTAACAATATCTCATTACACTTCCATGGTGATGGTTTTCTTTTTCTTCGAAGATTAATGGAGATTGCCACGTATCCACAAATCGTTATAGTTACTCTATATATTTGAAATTGGCAATCATTTTTTGTTTTTATTTACAAGGGTTGCTCTTTAAGCGATTTTCCGTGTAAGTCGAAATCTACCCGCGATTTTCCGTGAATTATCACTTACGCCACTAAAGTGGCATGCAAACGCAATAGGGAAGTAATAATGTAGGAAATAGCAACACATTTCTATGACATTTGTTTACATAATTAGCACTAAAAATAGATGGAGAACATAAATATAATGAAATGAAATTGTTTTAAGCTGTTTATATTGATTCGCTGAAGTTCCTGGGACACATAATGAGGAAGGAAGGTCTGGAGAATCTGATACTCATGGGTCGAATAGAGGGAAAGAGAGACAAGGGGAAAACAACGTATGACATACCTAGCGGCCTTAAGCAAGTAGATGAAAGGACGTGGTCTGGGGGACGAAGGAGAGGGAAGGAACTTATTGAGGGCTGCAAGGTATAGAGGGAGGTTGAGAGCCATGACCGCCTACGTCCGGAAAGGATACGGCACATAGTAAGAAAAGATATTGACGCCTGGTATATGAGATGATGAAGCGTAAGATCTTGTCTCTTTTGCAGTACTCGGAAGGAGCAGCAAATCTGGACAAGAAAGAAAAACAAACCCATATTTATTTATTTTTTTTTATCGGGAATTCACCAGCATATAGTTTAACAAGAAAATGTACTTATCTTTTAAAGGGAAACTCAATATATATACAGATACGTACATCTTTTAAGCGACTGTCGAACGACTTAAGCCAAGCAATCGGCCAATGTACGCCGCTGATTCTCCATTTTCAGAGCGTTTAACAATATCTCATTACACTTCCATGGTGATGGTTTTTCTTCAAAGCCCCGCCATCAGAAGAGGTTGCACTACGGTTGGCAGCCTTAATGAACGGCAATGTTTCTGCGAACACAACACAAACTAAAAAGAGCGAATGCCTAACAATCCAATATGGCGTACAACCAGGAACTGAGTCACGTAGCCTTCCTCATTTTAGCACCGCATCACCACGTATTCTTCCGCCTCGTAATGTATTCTT
This sequence comes from Acanthosepion lycidas, assembly GCA_963932145.1. Classification (NCBI taxonomy): domain Eukaryota; kingdom Metazoa; phylum Mollusca; class Cephalopoda; order Sepiida; family Sepiidae; genus Acanthosepion; species Acanthosepion lycidas. The sequence goes on along the minus strand of OZ010598.1, from coordinate 88,905,685 downwards.
CCGCCTCGTAATGTATTCTTCCGCAAAACAAGATAACGGAGATTGCGTCGTATCCACGATTTGACGTAGGTCGGAACTGTCGGAACTGTCGTAACCCGGGGTGTTACTCTATATATTTGAAATTGGCAATCATTTTTTGGTTTTATTTACAAGGGTTGTTAAATGTTTCACACATATTACAATGGAAAGTCCAAACAATGCAGGGAACTTAACAACATTGGATAAAGTAAGTTTTGAACTAAAAACGCTATTTTGTATACAGCCGCTCTCCCTGGCCATGAACGTTTGTCAGGGATGAACAAGAACTTTCATGCCTTAATCTGTACCAGCTGAATGGATACAATCTTTCCCTGAAACGCATTAACCACCGTCTAACTGTGTTCATATGCATTGTTTGGTTTTTGCAAACATTGCTGAATGTCTCTGCGAAAGAATTTAAGGACGCAGCACTTTTTCATGTGTGGTCCCGTATCAGATGGCATTTTGACAGACTGCCATTCAATTGCTATCGGTAACAAAGCAAGAAAAAATATTCATCTATGACATTGTGCACCAACGTAATAAAACGGGAAGTAATACTTATCGAATGACCCTTGATGTCTTTTTTTATAATACAGAGGCATTAATTTTCGATAAGTATTGTAGGTTTAATAACAGCGCTAATATCATAACGTTTTAAGGAAGAGATTAGAAGGGAGAAAAGTAAACACGTTCAAAATTTCTGTTTATAGTGAAATGTTAAACATGTCCCATGATAGATTTTATATTTAATATATTGTACTTTTCATACAAATATCACAACTATTTTGGGACAGAGATAGTTTGCTGCAATCACGCATGAAAAAAGATACAAATATTTTTTTCATTGTATGATTGTCACGAAAACAGTTTTCCGCGTCGAATTTCGATTTTTGCTCATAAATCAACCCCAATTTCTTTCTGTCTCACTTTCCCTCTCTATATATATTTAATTTCTTTCAGAAGAAAAATGAAGGTTAATATCTTTCATTGCTCTAGTAAATTTAACAACCATTTTTCTTAATGTCGTCCAAGTATTGTCATTTAGTTAGGCAGATTAGATAAGTAGGCAACTAACGCCGCTACTCTTACCGACAATGTGATTTTCGTGAGTGTTAAATTCTCCAAACAGTCTTTCCTCATTATGCGTCACAAAACCTCAGCCTTTTCTTTCTTCGTTGTTCCTATTATCTATAATAATATATATATATATATATTATATATATATATATTATAATACTTATATATATATATATATATATATATATATATATATATTATATTATAATCACTGATTATATATATTATATATATTATATATATATGTAATATTTTTATTTATTTATATGTAATATTTTTATTATATTTTACATCGCTACACAATAACATTTTATGTAGCGATATAAAATATTATAATAAAAAAATATTATAATAATATTTTGCTCTCCGTTGTATTGAGCACTTTTTAAAAAAGTAAATATTAAGAACTGTGGATTCTTAATCTGTCTGTTCTTTCTCTTTATTTGTATTTGGACCAAATAGTAAAAGGCATCAACGAAACAGATAAAGTACTGGTGATGTCTGACAAAACCGGAAATTTCTACAAATTAACAGCAGAGAACCACAAAACCAAATTTAAGAAGATATTAACAAAGAAGTAAAAAAATAGCTAATAACAACGTAAATATGGCAGAGAATATAAACAGAAAAAAACCTCACGGATAAATTAAAGAGAAGCGATAGAGTAGGCAAATTTGCTGAAAAGGAATACTACATCACTATTAAGTACCACACACCAGATTTTGAGGAAAAGCCTACTACTAGAATGATAAATCCGACCCGATCCGACCCGACATCGGAAAGATAAGTAAAAGAATCCTAGAAAGGATTACTAGGCAAATTAAAAACCACCTTGGATTAACAATCTCGATTAATACCAAAGATGTCATCAATTGATTTTCCAGTATCAACGACAAACCAAATTGCACCCTAATACACTTTGATATTGAGGACTATTACCAGTCAATATCAAGAGATCTTTTCGCGACTGCCCTAGAGTTTATTACTATATATTTAGACCTAGGCACCTCGAGGCGCTGTAATGGTTAGCAAGCTTGTCTCGCTAGAAAAACTATGACTGAGTAGTGAGTTCGATCCTCACTGGGTTCCCCCTACTTTCGGCCTTGTGTCACATCTAAGCTACGCTTAGAAAATCACTATATATTCAGACCTAACAGAAGACGAAAACAACATAATTCTCAGTGCAAAAAATCCGTCCTCATTCATAACAGAGACCAATGAATTAAAAACTCTGAAGACCATTTTGACATCACAATGGGGTCATCACTTTGCGAAGTCTTCTGAACTTGTCGGTCTATTTATATTATACAACCTAACCGCGGACCGCGAATTAAACATTGAAGACATCGATCTATACAGAGATGATGGCCTCATGGTAGTGAGGAGTTCCACAAATTTTAAATTAAATAAAATAAGAAAGATAATATATAGTGAATTCAGAAACCTAAATTTAAAAACTACGGTCAACACAAAATTGAAAAGGGTAAACTTCCTCGACATAACTTTAAACTTAATAAATAACATATACCTACCTTACAGAAAACCTAATACTAATCCTTTGTATGTACACCCCAGGTCAAACCATCCTCCATCCACAGTTAAGCACATACCCTCATCAATAGAGGAAAGAATCAGCATGAACTTCGCAAATGAAGAAATATTCTATAAACACAGTAAATTTTACAACAAAGCTCTAAAAACAGTGGCTACAAACACCTTAACATCGATTATATAAAAAACAATAGTACAAACCAGAGGAAAAACAGAAAAAGAAAAATCATTTGGCACCTCCCGTTCAACCGAATTGTTAGCAATGAGCTAGGACAAAAATTCCTAGCTTGAATCGAAAAACATTTTCTTACTAACAGAAAACTTAGCAAGATCTTTAATAAAAACGCCCTGAAATTAAGTTATAGCTGTACTGATAATCTAGAAAGGATTATAAAAACCTAATAACAAAATCCTAAAAAAACACGCATGTCAAAATCAAATAAATAAAGATCCTAAATTAAAGTTAGAAAAAATAATGAAAAATTAGGTGATTGTAGAAACCCTGAAAATTGCCCTATGTCACATAGAATCTGTGTGGTGTACCAATGCAAAATCTCATCTATTGAGAATCCATATATTGAAAAGATATATATATGATCCACAAACAATGAATTTAAAATAAAGTGGAGACCACCCAAACGTTCCTTCAATAATATTAGAAACAGAAATCAGACATCCCTATCTAAATATTTTTGTCATTTAAAAGAAACAAATAAAACACCAAAAGCAAAATGGGAAATAATAAATAGAACAAGAACTTGTAAAACCTGGGATGACCCATGCCCTTTATGCCTACAACAAAAACTACACATTATTAAGTTTCTAAAAAAACGAAAATGCATTAAATCAAAGAAATGAAATAACGGTTTTTTGCAAACACCACCAAACATTCGCCTTAAATAATTAGCATTTTATAAATGAAAAAAAAAAAGTAATAATTTCCAAATCTATTAACAAGTTCAATTAAAATAGTAGGTTTAAAAACACAATCTAATCATAATGTTAAAGCCTCAACAAAAAAATAAATAAATAAACACCAAAAACTACCGGAACTACAACATCAATTAGTTAAAGTTTTAGCATATAGTAATAAAAACAAAAACAAAAAACAAAACAAAACAAAAAACAAAAAAAAACAAAAAACAAACAAACAAAAAAACAACAACAGAATAGCAGGGAGTCTGATAAGAATAGCCATTGTAGCCAGACAAAAAAAACAACAAAAAACAAAAAAAAAAAAACAACCCAACCTTACACGACTCCAAAAACTTGACATATAACAAACACACCTACTTCCATCAAAGCAGTGACCCCTTGATGATGAAAAACAAACCCTAGACAACACACCCATTTCAAAACTATAAATAAGTAGAACATTCAGTAGCAAAGTTATTCCAAACATTACCTGAGGTTGAGACTGCCACCCAGTAGTTCAGGTTTAATATTGAAATTAAACTTAAATACTGCTGACCAGTTTCGAAACATAGTAATTTCTATGTCGCGATGGAATCATATTTTAAAAAAGAAAAATAATTATAATCTAGGCTCTACTTGTGTATCGAGCACTGTTTTTTTAGAAATAAAAACAAAAATACTAAAGAACTTCGGATCATCAATCTAACAGTTCTTTCCTATTATATCAATACACACACACACACGCATATACACAAATATATATATATATATGTATGCCAAATTTAAAAAAATAATAAACTAATCCTCATATAATATTTGACTGTGCCAACATTGCAGTAACCAGATATTTTTATTAAAATTTAAATTATACAACTGTTATTCTATACTCAGCACCTGAAGACTGCGTCGTACATGAAACTCCGACGCATGCTACCGGTGAAAGATGATATGTATATTTATTAATATATAATCAATAGCTCTGTTTTATTACATCGAGCACTATATGTGTGTGTATTTGTGCGTATGTGTGTGTGTGTATTTATTAATGTATATTTCGGCAGGTAACAAATATGACAGATAAAAAATTAATGAAATTTTATTTAGTTTTTTCCAGCAATCTTACATTTCTTTCGTTTGTTTGGAGTAATGGAGTTCAAAAATTGTCCGTATTATGCCTTGTTCCAAGTGCTTTTGGCCAATTTTTCTAGCCATTTTCAAGGGACGTGTTTTTGGGTGATGTCAATTTCTCTTCCTGTTTGTTTGAGATGTAATTTTTGTGTTGTTGTGAATACTAATAGGACCGTTTATTCTGAGCTTTGTGTGTTGGGCGAGGCTGGCATTCATATATATATATATATATATATATATATATATATATATACACACACACACACACACAGAGGATGTGATGGGTAAATTGTCGCCATTTGCTATTTTTAATTTCACGCATGCGCATTGTTTGTTTTTAATTTGTCGACTGCACAGTATAGTAGGTTTAGTTGGGCACTCTCTGTGAGAAAATGAACACCATGAAACAATTCACTCCGTCAGAAATTTGGAAATGGCAAGCTGTACTGCTTGGCATTCGTGCCGGAAGCTCCAATTCGAACATTTCAGAGTGTTAATCTGAGGACAGTGCAGAGGATTCGGAAAGAATTGGATGACTCTAATGTTGATCACGAAGGTACAACAACTCGAACCCCTTCCCCCCCAAAAAAAACCCCACTGTGATCGTTCTGATAAGAAAAGGGCCTCAGATTTAACAGAGAGGCTTACATCAAGTGCCTTGAAGAGGTAGTGCATTCCTGGGCCAAGTGGGTGGCAGCTGGTAGACTCTAAGTTTGGCAATAGTACTCTGTACCATACCAGAAAAGCAGGAGAACCTAGTTATGGCTATCAGACAATTTCTGCGACTACATCACCCCTTACATTTGGCCAGATAATTCCCCAGACCGCAACACTCTTGATTGTTATGTGTCGGGCGCAGTTGAGCGAAAAAACAACAAAACTCCTTGTAACACCAAAGATGAACTAAAAGCAAGGTTTACGGCAGCATTCACCAAATTAATGAAGGGGACTGCCCAGAAAAGTTGCAGCACTTCCGAAGTCGTATTGGGGGCCATGGTTTAAGTCAATGGCGATTTTATGAAATAAATTTACTCTTTAGTTTTTCAATATATTTTTGCATAATTTTGGTAAATGTAACTGTTAAAATCAATGCTACTTTCCTTTTTGCGTAATTTAGACGACAATTTATCCATCGCGCATATATATATATATATATATATATATATATATATATATATATATATATATATATATATATATATATATATATTAAATTTACTTTTAAATCCAAAATTTTGCTTATAAGCGTTATTTAAGTGGGCCGACGTATTTATCTCGCTACTCATGAGTTTTAAAAATTTTCTTAAACATTGAATTTAATAACAACCGGCTTTGATTACGTTTGTCATATATATATATATATATATATATATATATATATATATATATATATATATATATTAATTGATTTCACCCTAAGACAATAAAGCCACTAAGACACAATTGGTTACTAGATGTGGAAGCAAGGGGACAGTAGATAGCAATTGACATTGTGTTTAAATTTTTGCAGATTAATATTGTCTGCAAAACATTTAACCTGAATGGAGTTCCACAAGCGAGATGTGCCAAAAAAGACACTGTTTGCATAGAATTTATGGTTACATATAGCGTGCTCAACTATAAAGTGATGAAATTTCAACGACAATCTAGTACTGCGCTCAAGTTTTAAAAAAAGTTTAGGTACCATAGCGAAGACCTCATTCAAACAATTAGCATGAAATTATTTATAGAAAAGACACAGGGAGGAAACCCTATGACGATGGGAAAATGATTGATGCCAAGCCACGTGATCAGAATCAATAATATTGCTGATTCAGGGGCAACGGACCATATATGGTAGCAATATTCTAAGCATGGACGAATAATAGACTTATAGATATGTATGATAAATATGGGAGAGAAAAATTGTCTCGCACGACACTGTGAACCGACTTTCTTAGCAACTGTCCTAGCAATGGATTCGATATAGTCTTTTCACTTCATGCCAGCTGATAACGTTAGCCCGAGAACGTGCAACGTGTCACTTTCCTGGAGGTTAGAATCAGCCATGTTGATGGAAGGCAGGGGGGTCTCTCAAACGATTAATGGGGAGAAGTTTAGTTTTGGAGGCGTTCACTTTAACAAGCCATGTTTTGCCCCATTAACAATGGACTTGAGGTCGGCTGCCATTTTGATCTTATCTTACTATTGAGGAAGGAGTAATTGGTTATGTCATCAGAGTAGATACTAAGTTGAGTACTAATGCCATCGGAAAAGGTCATTAATGAAAATGAAAAACCAATTAGGACCAAGGATGGGGGACACCCGCATTAGTACGAAAGGGTATAGACGAGTGGCTGTTCAAGATATATATATATATATATATATATATATATATATTTACGTTGGTGCGACTACACATGCGCATGAACGAGGGAAGTTGGCAATTTCAATTTTTTTATTTATATATATATATAACATCAGCTATGTCAATTTATTTGTATCGATCCTATATATATATATATATATATATATATATATATATATATATATATATATATATATATTATAAATTAACTGGTTTAAAATATGGATTTTTCGCTACATAGTAATAACCATGTTTCAAAAATGGAAGCTAAAAACTTCAGATTTAATTTTGTGATTAAATTAAAAACATTATTTCCATTTCATTTTCAAGCGAATATTGGAGTAACATATGCTTTTAAAATTTAAACGCACACAAAAATTCATAATTCACTGTTCCCAAGGATACAGAGAAATCCAGTCATTCAGACAAGGGGTGGTAGCATGTTCATTTTTATTTATGCTCTGTAAATTTATTGTTTTGTAAAAATAAAAAATATCAATAAGAACACCGGATTATATATCTTACTGTTCTCTCTTATATATATATATATATATATATATATATATATATATATATATATATATATATATATAATTCAAATTAATTCATGAAGGGTTTTCATAACATTTATCTGGATTTATTGCAATCTGTATTGAAATTAAGATTTAAAAACATTTAAAGGAAGTTCTTCATACGGAATTTTGTTGTTACCTCAAATGTACAATGTTAACATTCATTTTCTGTTTTTTCTCTTCACTTTTCTCAATCAGGAAGAAATGCTTGGACTTGATAGTAAATTAAGATTATTATTAGTTTTTAGTTTTCCGTTAAACTGGGCTTTCACGTGGACGTCCTATATGGCGTCAAATCTAGATTTTCACATTGATGTGATATATGGCGTCAAATCTAGATTTTCACGTGGATGTGTTATATGGAGACAGATCTACATTTTCACATTGATATGATATATGGCGTCTGATCTAGACATTCACATTAATGTGATGTATGGCGTCAGATTTAGATTTTCATGTGGATGTCATACATGGCATCCACTCATTCAGAAAGAAAGTATAATCAGTATATAAGCGATTAGATTTTTTTCTCAGATCAATGACTAAATCTGACTTCAATAGAATAAATCCTCATGAAACCTTAAGAAAGTTTATCTTTCATGAAATTTTAGAAATTGTTTGAAAAACCGTTTGTTGTCATAAAAAAATATTTGGAGCTTTAATTTTCAGTGACAGTTTTCATTTCAACAATTAAGGATTCTTTATAAATATTTTAACGTTGAATTTCTGTGTTTCTTTGTAAGAGTCTGACATTAAAATGTGTCTAACATCCGCTTTTTTCTAGCAATGTTTCATTCAATACGCGAGCATTGCTGCATTTACAACTGGTGTTTAATTATTAAAAAAGTTGCCATCACTCAGCAGACGCAGGCGTTCGTTAGGAAATTAAGTGGTCTTGAAATTTAGCCATAGAGTTGCGGGTTTCTTTTTTTTCATTAGAGTCTCTCTTCGACGATGATGATTTTCATTTCCAAAATGGCAACAACTCGATTTTCTTTCTTTTATTTTTCCTTTCTTGTTTTTTTCTTTTCTATTCTCACGGATATTGGTATAAAACTAGAAGAAAAGACGAGATGGCAGAGAAGAGAGATTGTGAAAGAAAGAGAGAGCGTGAGTAAAGAACGGTAAGAAAGATAATAATGAGATGTGAGGGAAAAACAAAAGAATGAAATATACAGGTGTAGTAATGATGATGATGATGATGATGATGATGATGATGATGATGATGATGATGGAACAATGAGGCGAGCGCTACTCAGAAAAAAACAAATAATTGGAATGTGGTGCGTAATAAAATTTTGAAAGGGAAAGAAAGAGGAAGATTGATGCTGTAAATAATAACGAGTGAAAGTTTACGAGACATACAAGAAGAATGGGAAACAGAGTGGAGTGGGGGAGACACACGCACAAATACCCAGAGAGAGAGAGAGAGAGAGAGAGAGAGAGAGAGAGAGAGAGAGAAAGAGAGAGAGAGAGGGGTGGAAGGAGGAAAGGGTGAATGACATAAAATGCAGGAAGAAGAAAGAGTGAATGAGAAAGAAAGAGAAAGCCGCATAAACGGTAGAAAATGATTGTGACACTAAATTAGAGGCAAGATAGATAGTTAGATAGATAGATAGATAGATATAAACAGACTGAGATAGATATAATCATAATCAGAAAGATAGATATAAACAGACTGAGATAGATATAATCAGAATCAGAAAGATAGATATAAACAGACTGAGATAGATATAATCAGAATCAGAAAGATTGATATAAACAGACTGAGATAGATAGTTAGATAGATACATATGAACCTAATTAAAAAAATAGATATAAACAGAATGAGGCAGATATGAACTGAATGAGATAGCTAGCTAGATATATATGAACAGAATGAAACAGATAGATAGATAGATAGATAGATAGATAGATACTCAAAGATGAGAGAAACGGGAACATGCAAGGAGAAGGAAGTGAGAGAGTTAGAAAAATGTTGAATGAAGACAGAGAGTGAGAAAAAAGTGATTATAAGTGTAGTGTTTTTTATGTGTGTATGTTCATGAATGTGTATGTGTGAGAGAGAGAGAGAGAGAGAGGAGGGAGAGAGAAAGAGCGAGGTAGAGGAACGGGGAAAACAAGAAGGGATTTTATATTAAGAGGAAAGGAGAAGCGCTTGAAAAGTTTGAAATGAAGAAAAAGATTGGTATAGATGGAGACAGACTTGGAAAGAAAGAAAGGAACAAGCAAACAAAGTGGAACAGATAGATAGATAGATCGATAGAAACAAACGGAGAAACAAAGAAAGGAATAAGCAAACAAGTAGAAAAGATAGATAGATAGATAGATATAAACAAATTGAAAAAGATAGATAGATAGATAGATAGAAAGAAAAAGACGGAAAGAGAAATAAAGAAAGAAACAGGAGAAGAAATAAAGAATAAAGAGAAAAATCGAAGTGTGAAAAGAGGAATGCTTGTAAGAAAATAGGAAAGACAGATTAATGCGCGGAGAATGAGGGGGACGAAGAGGACAACAGAAAGAAAGTAAAGGAGAGAAAGCAGAAAAGAGTGTGAGAGGGTGTTAGGGTGAATTAAAATGTAAGAATGCTGTTCAAATAAATTTAACTGAAAATGATGAAGCGAGATATAGATAGATGAGGATAGAAGAGACATAGATAGATAGACTGATTTCTCAAATCAGAAAAAAAAACAAGCGTAAAAGCTAATATGAGTGGGAAAGCTGACAAAGAGGAACAGAGAAAGCCTGCTTCGAGAGATTACCAACTCTATATTCACTCATTACAAATTCATATGGTTTGTTGCTCAAGGAGGTGCTTCCCCGCCAGCTGCTGACGCCTTCGTTTTAATTCGACTTTCCCCGGTGTCAGCGGTTAGGGCGCTTATCTTTTTTAATAAATTGTATTAAATCGGCGTCTCTCGACTACAACTTCACGAGACTTGGCAGCTGATCGTTCTCTGAGCGACAATACTCCGGCCACAACTTCCGGTAGAAGCTTTTGTCTATGCAACGAAGCGACGTAAGAAAAAGAATTCTTGTGGCTAATATAGTAAAGGAATGCTTGTTTTTCTTTATACACAAATGCACAGAAGAGACCAGACAGGCATGTCCACACACGGATACATACGTGTATATACGATGGGTCGCCGAAAAGTTTTCAGATCGACTAGTTTCTCTAAAGATTCTGACGTTTGATCGTTTATGCTGATTATGCAAAGTCTGCTGGGCCGAGAATATTTCAGCAGCTCATTATCTTTTCCTTTCCTCTCTCTCTTTTTGTTTCTGTTGATGAAAACTCTAGAACATTTCAGTAGCTTATCTTTTCTTTTTCTTCTCTCAATCTCTTTCTATTGATGAAAACTCCTGAAGAGTGGACTGTACATTTATAAAACGGTTTGTGTACGAAATTGTGTCGAGGTGCTGAATATGACATCAATTAACTAAGAGACAAATTTCATCTGTATCAATCGTACATATTTCCCTTTCTCTCAGGCCGTGCACCGACGTCTTAGGGTTAGGATCTCTGACTGATGCCAAATCGGTCGAATTTCGATCCCTGCTTGAACCAATCGGACGTCTAGACACACTGAAGAGAAACAGTCTGTCTGCAGATGACGATATATATATATATATATATATATATATATATATATATATATATATATATATATATATATATATATATATATATAATTCTCAAAATGTTTATGTATGTATGTGTGTGTGATCGGATGTTCTTTATGCGTTTCCTCAGTTTTCATCCGATATCGATGAATTTTTTGTTTGATGAGTAATTCTTCAGTACCGGTTTTGAGTCCAAAGTGTCGGCAACAATGGCTCTCCACTACTTCCAGTCCATTATAACTCTCAGCAATGTTTTACTATTTACTACCTGTTCTTGGATATAGATTGTTCATAAAAACTTTAATAAAAATAAATAGTTTAAATTATTACAATAATATTATTTATATCTATAATTCCCAAAATGTGTGTGTGGGTGTGTATGATCGGATGTTGTTTGTGCGTTTTCAGTTTTCATCCGAATTAGATGAGTTTTTTTGTTTGTTTGATATATAATTCTTCAGTGCCCGTTTTGAGTTCAAATTACACATTCCCCTTCTCTTTATTACTCAACATTTATTTTTCCAACCTTTCCTAAATTTATTCGAGCTTAGTGATTCCTGTAGCTTTACAGCGTTCTCTTCTGGTATTTGTCCACGAATTCCATTTGACAATTCCTACTTGCGTAAGGCATGCCACCAAAGAAAAGAACTTGCTTAGGTCACAAAACCGCTGCCGACAGGTCCGCCATGCGAATATCGAGTCATCTTTAGAACGTTCAGTTTGCCTGTCTCAAAATGCCTCTTGGAATGCTTCAATCAGAGCCACTATCCGAAGATCAACGTAGCCATCGGCTTTCCAGAAAAGCATATCTGAACGTTTCTGCACGCGCGAGGCTGAAAATGATGATAAAAGGACTGAACGGCTGAGGAGAAACGTCTCTTCAACTGCTGCTGTTCGTGAGGCTGAAACAAGATTGAGAACGCAAAAACGGCCATTTTTAGGGCAATTTCCACCCCATTCAAATTCTTAACCCTCCATTTTGGGATGTGCCTCAGTTGCACCCAATTGTTGTTATTAATATTGGTTTTCGGGTGGGCTGACTTTAAGCTTAAACTGCTCCAAATGAAAGGTAAAAATTCCCAGTAATGAAAAACCCGGTCAAATATGGCTTATAATGCTAGTATATATATATATATATATATATATATATATATATATATATATATATATATATATACACAAACAAATGAGAGAAAGAACAGATTCCACTATTCGTAGCACACACACACACACACATAGAATTATATATGTAGATATATATATATATATATATATATAATTAATACAAATATAATGTTTGTCACTTAGGTGATTGGTATTTTCTTGGCATCCCAACTCTATATTTTAAATCAGTTAATTTATATCAGGTCATCCCATAAGTTCTGTCCGAATTTTGAATAAAGAAAACAAGTGACCAAATGTTACATTTAATTACAGATTCAATCAACAATGTATTTTCCCTGATTATCTATGACTTCCTTCCATCTATTAACAAGCTTACTAATTCCATTACTGTAAAATTCTTTTGGTTTTGATTTGAAGAACTCACAAATGTCAGTTTTAACCTCTTCCTGTGTTACAAAAGATGTTTCTTCCAAATGATTCTGTCAGCTACAAAACAAATGGTAGTCTGAAGGAGCAAGATCGGGAGAATAAGGTGGATGAGGAATTTTCTCCCAACCAAGTTCTATCTTTTGTGACGTGATTCTTGCTGTGTGGGGTCGCGCATTGTCCTGATGAAACATTACCTCTTTTCGATTCACTAGAGCAGGTCTTTTTTTCCTCAAAGCTTGGTACAAACGCTCTAATTGCTGACAGTATATTTGAGCATTAATTGTTGCATTAGGTGGTAAGAATTCAAAGTGGATTATTCCTTGGCGATCCCACCAGATTGAAAGAAGAACGTTTTGCCCATGAAGTTCCCTTCTCGGCTATGGTTGGGGTCCTTACCCTTTACCAAGGCATTGTCTACGATGTTTAACATTTCGATAAAAGATCCATTTTTCGTCGCCAGTCACAAGTCTGTCCAAAAAAGATGAAACAAGTTGGCGAGAATGGAGAGAAGAGCAGATGTCAACTCGGGATTTGAGGTTGTTTTCAGACAATTCATAACGCACCAATTTTCCAAGTTTAGGAACTTTTCCAAGTTGTTGAAGATGACGATGAACAGTTGTATGGTTTGAACTGAGAACCACTGCCAATTCCTCAACAGATAAAGCAAGATTTTCTTCAAGGGCTGCTTCAAGAAGCATTTCATCAAACTCAACTGGACGTCCGGTTCGATCTTCATCTTCAAGGGTGAAATCTCCACCTCTGAATTTTGCAAACCATCTTCTGCAAATTCTTTCATTCACACATTCCTCTCCATAAACCGAGTGAATGTTTCTAGCCGCTTCGGCTGCTGAGTTTCCTTTCTTGAACTCATAAAGCATTATGTGCCTCAAACAATTCTTGGGTACTTCCATGTTAGCAGGGTTTTAATAAAAAAAATTAAATTTATTGTTCTTTGAAATAAAATTTGATCAGTTTAAATGCATCTAAACATAAAAATAATGTTCAGCTCCATTAGACATTATAAAATACTCTTTAAATTTCGTTCATTTTAAAAAAAAGTTAAAATTCGGACAGAACTTATGGGATGACCTGATAATACATATATATATATATATATATATATATATATATATATATATATATATATATATATATATATATATATATATACTAGCGGTATAGCCTGTATTCGACCGGGTCTTTCATTATTGGGAATTTTTACGGTTCAATCAGTGGCGGACATAGAAATTAGAACTGCATCGTAACTAACAGATTCTCCCCTTCAGCAATCATCAGACCATATAATATTTGCTTTCTATATTCACCACTATTTATATCTTGATAATGATTAATGTTTTTATCATGCCGGTCTTGATATTCAATGGGTGCCAATACCGTGAAATCTTATACAAAATGGTCAAGTGTTTCTGGATATTTGTCACAGAATCTGCATCTTGGGCTAACACAGTTTTTCAGTATGTGAGTTTCGTAATTTCTAGTTAGCAAACATTGGTCATATGCAGCAAGAATATAACCTTCGATCTTGGCTTTTAACCTTGAATTATGTAACCACTGGTAGGTATGGAGTAGAGTACTGACCATGAAGAGACTTATCTTGCCATCTTTTCTGCATTTGCTACCATTTCATTTGCTTTCTTTTTTATATGCTCCTTGCCGCTGCAGTGGGTTTATTATGGTTTACTTGCACTTTTTCAACCATTTGAAATTATCTTTTAAATTTGTTGGCTTCCTATTTTCTTGGGTTTCTGTTGTATACACACTTCCTTCTGGGTCCCAACCAGAAACCTAAGGTCAGAAATGGCTTCATGACAAATTCCACTGATCATTTTTTGTAAAAAGCACAAACAAAACAGCCTAAAACCACACATATTTTACATAGATAAAACTCTTCGTAATGTGTGAACTGTACTTGTGATTACAATCTTTTGTATTTCTTTAAGGCATGGGCTACCAGGAATCCCTTCAATGAGTCTATTGGAATCTTTTCCAATCAATGCGAGGGCTCCAACTACAACTGGAATTATTGATGTCCTCATGTGCTATATTTTTGAGATTTTCACTTCAAGATCCTTGTATTTTGATAGTTTCTTTTGAAGATTTTCAAAGATATATTACAATTCCTTAGCTCCTTAGCATGTACGTTACGCTCGGCCAATATCTCGCAAATAATAGTTTATTCCGGTTTGATTGCGAGGTAAGACAGAAAGTACATATCAGAAATGCTGCTGCTTTCAGTGAGAAAAAGAACGAAAGAGAAGATAGAGAAGGCGATAAAGCTGCTTATGCGAAATGGAAAACCTTGTTAATTTTGAAACTTTCATTTGTACCCTCTTACTTCTTTACATAATTATCTATATTTCATGTTTATGATTGTTATTACCGATAAGTTGTTATGTTTTGTTAATATTTAATGGGGTAATAGGGAAATTATCACGAGTATTTTAAAGTCGTGCAACTCACAAACAGATTATTCCTTTATTAACTTAAGAATTAAGATTCAATAGAAAATTCAAATAGAAAACCTTGAAATTTTCACGGGTATTTCTAATTATTATTATTATTATTTGTTTTCTATTTTGAATACTCCCTTACCGGGTCATTACCCAAGATCTGGGGTAAGGCAATGCACTAACTTCTGTGGAAATAAGTGTAAGACACCCCATGAAATTGTTAATAATTTTCTTATTATCGCACAAATTGCTTTGAAAATTTATGTATGGTATCTAGATCCGATGGGTATTAGTATACATATTCAATTTTATAACAACTTTCCACCAAAAAGTTATTAACAAAAATACGTTTTCGAGGGTGGAAATAAGCATAAGACAGTTTTGAAAATTTGTATTTAACAGCAAAATTGTACAAAATTCAATATTTACATTTATTCCCTTTCAATTGTAATACTTCAACAAACCTGTTTTGCATTGAATCAATAAGTTTTCTGAGAGTTTCAGATGGAATTTCATTCCAATACTGTTTAATTCAAGAGTTTAAAGTTTCTCTATCTTCAAATTGACGTTTATTTTTGCATACTCTTCTTGACAAAATTCCCCACAAATCTTCTATTGGGTTTAAATCTGGAGACTTAAATCTTGGCCAATCCAAAACTTCAATATTTTTTGTTTGAAACCAGTCTTTCGTGAGCTTAGTAAGTCTGTATAGCTGCATTGTCCTGTTGAAAAATGGTATTATTGGTGTCTAGACGATTCATATATGGGACAAAACTTTTTTTCAAAGTTTTTTGCAGAGTTTTGTTTCTTTTCCAACACAACTAAATCAGCCTTTCCAGACACAGAAAAAGTTCCCCAAACCATAACAGATCCTCCTCCATATGGTCTTTTTTGAAAACAGCCGCCTCTCCTTTCTTAAATCATGCCAATAACACTGGTAGCCGTCGGGTCAATCCAAATTTAAACATTTTCTTATCAGAAAACACCACGGTTTCCCATTTCTCCTTTGTCCATGTTACTTTTTTCTTTACCCAATCTACCCGCATCTTGTGTTAATAGTTAAAGCAAGGGCTGTCTTCCTGTTTCGATACACGAGATTTGGCGATTCATGGAGAAGTTGACGAACTCTTCTTGGAGTGATGGGTAAATTCTGAGAATTTTGCAAGTCTCTTGAGATTGATTCTCCTTTAGAAGCTTCTCGAAAAAGTCGACGTCTGACTGCATTTGTAATTTTAGGTGAACGACCTGGAACGACACAGATCAGGAAGAAGCCGTTCGGGTGGAACTTACATCTCACTAATGGAATACAAAGGGAATGATGGTGGTTTGCTACGATGTGCGTGGCCTGGCGGGTCCTAGCCGTGAAGGTTAGAACTGGTGGAACTGAAGAATGTAGTTCGTCTGAGCACTTTCCATGGAAATAGCGATAGAGCAACGAGAAGCTCTGTGAGGAAGTGACTGTAGGATGGAAAATAATTTATCACCCACAAAGACGTGGAAATGGGACTGTACCAAGATTAGAAAGTGAAGAGTGGGCAACACTTGTCCATATATGGCAGCAATATTCCATTTTTGGTCTGATCTGTCTCTTGTAACGGAAGAGGATAGCAGAAGAAATCAGGTACATACTGGAACGGTATTGAGAATCTACCATTTTGTTCCAGAAGCTTATGGGATGCATCGTATGTACGAGTTCAACTTGAGGTCAGAGTTGAGTTTAAGGCCCTATAGTCACTCATGGCATAGATTTTAATCCTGTACAAGGCCCGGGAGCCACTCGAGTTTCAGAGTAAGAAGCACAGTTTATGCGAACATGTTCGGAAGATAACGGTTAATCCTAGACTTGAATAGGTTAAGATTGTAGTGATCGGGAAAACACCATCTTGGGAGTCGATTTCACAAAACAGTGGTTCGTGGGAAGAAGTTGGTCGAGTGGAACTTAGATCTCGCCAATGGAATACGAAGGAAATGAGGGTGGTCCGCTACAATGGGCGTGGCTTGCCGGGTCTTTGTTGTGGAAGAGAGAAATGGTAGAAGTAAAGAATGAAGCTCGTCTGAACATTTTTTCATGGAAATAACGATAGAATAGTTAGAAGCTCGCGACTTTTCGTCTGTGTGGGAAGTGGTTTGTAGAGTGGAAAATAATTTGTCACCCACAAGGCCGCGTAGAC
This sequence comes from Acanthosepion lycidas, assembly GCA_963932145.1. NCBI lineage: Eukaryota > Metazoa > Mollusca > Cephalopoda > Sepiida > Sepiidae > Acanthosepion > Acanthosepion lycidas. The sequence goes on along the minus strand of OZ010598.1, from coordinate 88,888,251 downwards.
GCTTTTGAACCCTATCAAGACAAGCAAGTGGGAAAATATATAACGTAAAAACGCAAGCAGAATGAGAAACATCTAGCCGACTGGAAAGTGAAGACTGGGTAGCGCCTGCCCATATATGATAACAGTACTCCATGTTTGGCTTAATCTGGCTCTTGTAAAGATAGCACAAGGAGTCAGGTACTTACTGCAGCGGTACAGGGAAGTGAACATTTCTCCAGTATCTTCAGCGATGAATCGTATGTACGATTTCCACTTGAGGTATAAGTTGAGTTTAAGTCACAATAGGTGCTCAAATGACGGGGCCTCCACGAGGGAACACACGTTTATCGCGATAGGCAAAAATTCAGAGTCCGTCCAGCTGGACCTACCCCACCACACCCAAACACACATAGAAGAAAGACTATTCTGAAATTAAATGGTCAAATTTGTGTACATGTACTGTTCTTCGGCTTTGAAATGATGATAGGAAACCATTTTATCTTCCTCAATAAGCCATGGTGGTTTGCAGAAAATAAAAAAAAGGAATATGTGGAGAGCCGTTTTCTCTCTACATTTTCAACGAGCATAACAGTAAAAAAAAACTCTCAATAATGCTCACCCTGTGTTAAATCAAAGAGCCACTCGAGGTCGATGGTTACAGAGTAAGAGGCACAGTTTATGATATTTTGGGAAGATAACGGTTGATTCTAGACATGAAGAGTTTGAGACTGAAGCGATCGGGGAAGCATTTTCAGCGCCTGCCCATTTATAGTTGAAGTCCTCCATTTTTGGCCTGATCTGGCGCATGTAATGGTAGAGAATAGGGGGAGGCGAAAAGTACTTACTGGAACGGTACAGGGAACCGACCATTTTTCCAACATCTTTAGCGACGGATCGTATATACGAGTTCTACTTGTGGTTTGGATTGAGTTTAAGGCGCAATAGTCCCTCAAGGTACGCTCTTCCGTGAGGGAACACCCATGCATTACGATAGGCAAAAATTCAGAGTCCGGTGAGCTGGAACTAAACCCTCACACACCCACACACACTATTAAAAATCAAAGAGCCGCTCGAGGTCGATAGTTACAGAGTAAGAGGCACAGTTTATGATATGTGGGGAAGATAACGATTGATTCTAGACTTGAAGATGTTAAGATTGAAGCGATTGGGGAAGCATTCTCAGCTCCTGCCCATTTATAGCAGAAGTCCTCCATTTTCGGCCTGATCTGGCGCTTGTAATTGTAGAGAATAGCAGGAGGCTAAAAGTACTTACTGGACCGATACAGAGAACCGACCATTTTTGCAGGATTTTTAGCGATGGATCGTATGTATGAGTTCCCCTTGCGGTCTGGGTTGAGTTTCTCACAAAAGGCAAGATTAGTGGAATCTATATATCTCAGTCAGTCAGTTAGTTAAGTGCCATACGTGATACAAGATTGGGCGATCAGGTATCTTTCGATACATGACTGACGAGATAGATTTTTTCCGCAGTAGACTAGTTGCCAACCAAGGCTAAAGAACCCAGTTTGTCCTGGTATTCAACCATCGGCTCTCTGCGTTCTCACTCCGAGCCGATACCCACAACAGTACTTATGTGTTTTATCCATATCTGTATAAAAAGCACATCCCACAAATTATATATATAAAAAAAACTCTTATATATAAATATATATGGTTGTGCAGGTATATGTGCGTGTGTATATACATATATGGGTGTATATGGGTATATATAAATATATGTATGTATGAATATGTGTATACAGATATGCAAAGATATATTAAAAAAGCTTCTACAATATGTATATGCGTGTGTGCATAGGTATATATTAATGGGCATATATATGTATACATGTATGTAGAATGAGTTCTCATGCATGAATATGCCTGGGTGGATGTATATGTGTGTACAGGAATGTATATATGTATGTATGTGTTGTGTGCGTCCATGTATGTATACATGCGTGTATACCTATGTTTGTATATGTAAGTAAGGTAGATATGTGTATACAAAAAAGTACCTAAATGAAAATCCTACAATACCAAACGGCTCTAATATAGATTTAGATAAAACAAACAAGCACAATCGCATACAGACTCTCTTCAAAACACACACACATACACACACACACAGACACACACACACACACACACACACACACATATATATATATATATATATATATATATATATTAGTTACCTAAAATTAAATATTTATTTTTATATGAAATTCTTATTTTTCAAGACAATCTTCTTGTCAGTGCACTTAATTGTGACTTTGTGACTATCGAGCACATTGATCGAACATTATGCAGTGAGTATTTCAGATCAAGTTTCAGTTGTGTATTTCAGGCTACAGACTTATTGATCCCCCATCGTAAATATCATTTCGTTTGAATAACGTGTATCTTGTTTACTTATGTTCACCCAATACAAGGCCCAAGAGCCACTCAAGGTAGAGGATAACTGTGCAAAATTGTACTAGCTTAAGAAAGGGCAAGATATCAGGAAAGATAGCTATTTCTAGACGTGAGGAGGTCAAGATTTAATTAGTGAATAAAATTTCCGGGTTCAGGCGGAGACGTTAGAAGTATAGAGTTGAACTAGACTTTAAATGGGACTGGAAACCCAATGCTAAGTAGGAAACAAGGGATGAACATCTACTCTTTTTCAAAAGAACCTCGAAGAAGTTTGAATCGGACGACAGGCAAAGATAAAATTCAGGTATGATATTCAAATGTAATGTCAATCGACATCTCCAGTTACCTTGATCTATCCACTATCCTTCTCCCCATCCTTTCTTCTATCACTCCTATCTGCTCTCGCTCCAAATCTTCTGTAACCCCCTGCATCCTAGTGGCTTCCCGCTTTGCTCGGGGCGTAATGCTTAAAAAACAAACAAACAAACAAAAAAAACAAAACAAATAAACAAAAACCAAAAAAAAAAAAACAACAGATTTTCCATATATGTGCAGTATTCGTGTAAAATACCATCTTATATTATTAAATAGAAATAGGGATTGCTAATATCATTGTTGCCAGAATGTGATGCAATTAATAGAGTTCGAACCCGTGAACATTAAAACAAGTTGTATTGATAACAGATCGTAAAAACGGTTTTCTCTTCAACGTTTATCTTAATACATCTTTCTTTCGTTTTTTTTCTTGAAGGCAAAGGCCAACATTATATAATATATCTTATCGGAGAGGTTAACCAAAAAAGAACCTGATTAAACGACAAAGCAAAAAAACAGAAACAAAACAAAGCAACTGGACAAAAGAAAAACGACACAAATTTATAATGGGAAGATGGCCTTGTAACTGAAACATATTTTTCAATTAAGAAAGCAATATTTTATTTAAAGTATTACATTAAAACCGAAAAGAATATAACGTTGACCTATCACAACCGTCTACATTTGGAAATTAATTGATTTCAATTAAAATGTCTCTTTATATATTATACACCGAGATAATTTGTAATTTGTAATGCATGTAAACTTTTGCAGTATTGGTTCTTGTATTGTTCTTGCTCGTCAGCGACAAGTGGCAATGTCTTTGATTTGACAATTGCAAGAAAAGAAAATATTAGAACAGAACTTCCGGTGAAATCTAGTTAATTCAACAGTAAAATGGTGAAATTTAGTCGCCAATCTCGTAGTACGCCACCAGTGCATAGATTGAGGCAAATAGGTCTCCCCGTTTTCCTTTTGTCGACAGTGCAAGACGATAACACTAGGTCTTCCTGTTTTCCTTTTGTCGACAGTTCAAGGGCGATAACACTAGGTCTCCCAGTTTTCTTTTATCGACAGTGCAAGAGCGATAACACTAGGTCTTCCCGTTTTCTTTTTTCGACAATGCAAGGGCGATAACACTAGGCCTTCCCGTTTTCTTTTTTTCGACAGTGCAAGGGCGATAACACTAGGTCTTCCTGTTTTCCTTTTGTCGACAGTGCAAGGGCGATAACACTAGGTCTTCCCGTTTTCTTTTTTCGACAGTGCAAGGGTGATAACACTAGTTCTTCCCGTTTTCTTTTTCCGACAGTGCAAGGGCGATAACACTAGGTCTTCCCGTTATCTTTTTTTCGACAGTGCAAGGGCGATGACTCTAGTTCTTCCCGTTTTCCTTTTGTAGACAGTGCAAGGGCAATAACACTAGGTCTTCCCGTATTTCTTTGACAGTGCAAGAGCGATAACACTAGGTCTTCCCGTTTTCTTTTTTTGACAGTGCAAGGGCGATAACACTAGGTCTTCCTGTTTTCCTTTTGTCGACAGTGCAAGGGCGATAACACAAGGTCTTCCCGTTTTCTTTTTTTGACAGTGCAAGGGCAATAACACTAGGTCTTCCCGTTTTCTTTTTTTGACAGCGCAAGGGCGATAACACTAGGGCTTCCCGTTTTATTTTTTTTGACAGTGCGGGGGTGATAACACTAGGTCTCCCCGTTTTCCTTTTGTCGACAGTGCAAGACGATAACACTAGGTCTTCCTGTTTTCCTTTTGTCGACAGTTCAAGGGCGATAACACTAGGTCTTCCCGTTTTCTTTTATCGACAGTGCAAGAGCGATAACACTAGGTCTTCCCGTTTTCTTTTTTCGACAATGCAAGGGCGATAACTCTAGTTCTTCCCGTTTTCTTTTTTCGACAGTGCAAGGGCGATAACACTAGGTCTTCCCGTTTTCTATTTTTTGACAGTGCAAGGGTGATGACACTAGGTCTCCCCGTTTTCCTTTTGTCGACAGTGCAAGGCGATAACACTAGGTCTTCCTGTTTTCCTTTTGTCGACAGTTCAAGGGCGATAACACTAGGTGGCGTTGTTTTACTCTTGAATGTAACCGTAAGTTCTATTCTAATAGTTTCTTTTCTCACACTTCTCACCCGTGGAACTCTCATCCGTTTTTTTACTCCCCTACCACCTACAATTTAAAAAAAAGTTAAATGCAATGCTAATCGCGAACTTCTTTCTTATGAAGAAATAGTTTCCTATTTGTTTTCTTTCTTCATAAATACTATTATTTTATTGTACTTTCTCTTATCGAACGTTTTCTCATTCTCATTTTGTACCATTAACCGTTTACGGCTTAGTAGCATTATTGCCTTGCTTGGGGCGAAGTAACTAAAGAAAAATTATGTGCTATTCCAAGATGTTTAGTAAACCGATAGCTAAAAATCACTTGAAAGACATGCGTTCAATAATAGCCGAAATGTGCCCTACAATAGAGGTTTCCGTTATGGAAAAAGAGAATACTGCTTCGATTCTCGTCGGGAGGCATGTTTTTAGATTAATGAGAACGTCTCGATTTTTAGGCCGATTAATTTCACTTATTAAAATAACAACAAATAATAGCCCATGCCTATAAGAAACACAAATAATTGTACTCATAAGTACAGCTCACATTACGAAGAAGTTTATCTGTGTAAGATATAATTCAAATATGAGCAACCACGAAAAATGAACGATATTGGTATAAAATAATATTTGTTTGGTTAATAAAAAATCTATATCACACACACACACACACACACACACACACACACACACACACACACATATATATATATATACATTACTCCAAACATTAGACACTTCGTATTAGAAATAGACACCCCATTTTTATTTATTAAACATGGTCTATTACGTCTATTAGTTTGAGGATTCGAGAAATCTTAGCTAAGACCAGTAGACATAATACAAATTGTAATAAATAAAAAATTGTGCGTCCATTTAAAATATTACTTGCACTATAATGACCTTTGAAGCAATATACCTGTTGGATGAAAAATAAATCCATTGACACACACACACACACACACACACACACACACACACACACACACACACACACACACACACACACACACACACAAAACAAACAAATAAATATTTAAGAAAATGCTCTGTTTATAATAAGCAGTATTAACATCATTTACGGCCTCAATATCCGGGAAATTTCATAAAAATATATGTCCTCTGACAGGAATCGAGCCTGTATCCTACACGGAACCGTCATATAGCCTGACGCGTTATAGCATTTTAGTTACGAAGGAGCATCTGGTTAGCATAGTCAAATTCTGGCTATATGACCGTTCTTTGTAGGATACAGGTTCGGTTCCTGTCGAAGCGCACATATTTTCTATGAAATTTTTGAACATTTAGGTCGGTAAATGTTGTTAATACTGTTTATTATAAACAGAGCATTTTCTTAAATATTTGCATCTATAAAAATAACGTATAAACAGAAAATATATTAAAATAATTGTGGGACTTAGTCCATTTCATTATATATATATATATATATATATATATATATATATATATATATATATATATATATATATATATATATATATATATATATATATATATGAGGAAGCTGAGAGGAAAAAAGATCTATATGAATATTTGCAGTTAAATTCCAAATCAATTCAAAAGTTAAATAAAATTTTACGATAGATACCTTCATTTTCTCTCTCTCTTTTACTCTTCTTCTTTTTGTCTTTCTCTTGCTCTTTGTCTTTTGCTGTATCTCTTTTACCTTTTTCTTTTTCTTTTCTTTCTTTCTCTCTCTCTCGCTTTTGCTATTTTCCACTCTCTATTTTTCTTCTGTTTGCGCTCTTTCTTTTGCTCTTTTCTTTTCTATCTCTCCCTTTTCCCCCTTTTTATTTTGTCCTCTCTCATTTTCTATTACCCTCTGTTTTGCTCTCTCCCTCTTGCTGTTTTCCACGCCCTGTCTCTCTCTTTTGCTCTTTTCATTTCTATCTCTCTCCTCCTCACTCTCTTTTACTTTTTTACTCTTTCCTTTTCTTTCTTACTCTCTGTCTTTCTCTTTTGCGTTCACTCTTTTACTCTCTGTTTCTCTCCATTATTTACTTCTTCCCCGCATCCTTTTCTATTTTCTTCTTCTCTCTGTCAGGTATCGATCGATTCTGTCGTCTCTACTCCTGCGCTAATAAATGCGAAGTTTCCTCTGTTCCAACAACGCCCTCCGCCTTTTGAGACCCTTTGCCAACACTCGGCTGATATCGATTTGTCGGGTCAATCTATGTTCATGTCGGTAAATATTGAACTAAACCAGCTACAAGTCAGGCACGACGACAATTCCTACCTTTACCCTTCACTCAAATCACTCCTATCGTCGCCCACTCACCTTTACGTCCCTGTTGGTATTAGGTGTCATCATTCGTTCGCACAGTGGTTAGAGCATTAGCCAGAAATTCGAAAGAGTTTAATTCTAATAAATCTAAGGGGCAGAGGAAATATATTTGTATATTAATGTTTCTTCTTGTAATTATAACGTTTAATGTGCTCTTAAGTTAGTTATACATTGAATCTGGTTTTTATGCCTCAACATCTACATAAGATAGCAATTGACTTACTCGTTGATTGCATCATTTTGTGTATATATTTTACGTATGGCATAGTTCTTGTCGAAGGCATGAATGCATCTATTCTCACCTCCACCTATGATTCAAATAGCAAGGGAATCTGGGTTCTCTAGCCTTGCGTGGCAGCCAGTCTTGGAGAAAGATTGCTCTGAATTCAAAATTAAATTATTCAACACTAGGAAAAACTAACCAAAATGCTTAACTTTCATTTTCTACCCGCTCTGTTTAATATATAAATTCTTATATTCAATAAAAGTTCAATAGACTTAACTGATTGGCCAATTATTCATTGAATATTATTGGTTATTAAATATTATAGTTTTAGATATCTATTGAGCTCATTTTCTATCAATCAGAGAAACTAATCCTTAAACTGAAGTGTGCTTTACCAATTAAGCCACGAGGGAAGACATATTGAGAGATTTGTTTATTTTGCTGATCTAAAAATGTTAAAAATTCTTGTAATTTTTACGTATTTTATAGGTGTATTTGAAGTGTATTATTATTAGTATAAGTTATTATATATAGATAAACAACACCGATGTATTATATACTAATATCAAAATATAAATCTGAGCCACTGACGTTTCAAAATATCTCCATTTCTGAAAGAATTACTACTTTCTCAAGGCAACATACATTTTTTAAAAATAATTTCGTCCTTAGCAAGGGTTTTACAGAGAGTGAAGGAGAGAGAAAAGACTGGTTACAGAGGGAACCGAGGAAAGGTAAAATAAAGAAGATAGAAGATGGCGAGTGATGTTGCATTTAAATTTTTGTAGGTTGTAGTTATCAGGGAAGCAGGTAAACGGAAGGGAGTTCCACAGCCGGTAAGTGCGAGAAAAGAAACTGTTGGTGTAAAAGTGACGGTTATATTTACCTAATTCAAAGGTAAAAAGGTGGGACCTAGATGCCAATCTAGTAGCACTCTTAAACACACGTAGTCCGGGTAGCATGAAAAAAAGCTCGTCAGGGCAGTTGTCATGAAAATATTTGTAGAAAAGACAAAGGGGAGCCACATGTTTATAAAAATGTTAAAAAATAAACTTAAATTCATAACTTTTGTTATTTAAAAATTATAACATAGAATAATCCCAAATTAAAATAATTTAAATGTTAATCTGCATACACTACTCACTCTTGTTTATTAGATATTAAATTATGCCCCTTAGCGTCCTCCATAACTTACCTAGACTTTTTAGATAACATGATGAATATTTATAGGCGTTCCTTAAATTTAAAGAATTTGAAAAACCAACATTTTTGCTCTTGCCTATAAATTCTTGTTACAAAATAAAATTATTGCATTTGTATTATGCAACATTTTCTGTTTTACAGTAATAAATATTATTTTCCTTAATAAAGTTTCTCGTGGGACGAAACACGTCGGATAAGATAAGTTTTTCTTTTGTCTTTATTAAAGTTGACATTTCACATACTAAAAACACTAATCATAAATTAAAAAAAAAACAAAAAAAAAAAAACAACATAAAAAAAGAAAACAAAACGAAACTAAACAAAAGCTCCCCCTATGGTGAAAATGTGGTTTTAAATGTATTCAAGAATTGTCGATACATTTAGCCAATGAGGAAACTCAATGTCAGTCACTTGTGTGTGACGTCGCTATAATCGCATAACGGTCAACACGGAGGCTTGAAAGAATCTGACCATGAAAAAGACGCCACGCCTACATAACCTGAGATCATCGAAAGGGCCATAAGTTTGGTTGAAAGTCATCGATCACAAACATTTAGACAATATCTATAAGTTCTTGTACATAAACAAAAAAGGTCACTTAAAATTAAACTTGTTTCAGAGAAAAAATATTGCCTAAAGACACACACACACACACACACACACACACACACACACACACACACACTAAGAGGCACCTATATATGCAAAACAAGGATTGCATTTCGTCAAAAAGCAGTCGACCGGGGTAATTCTGGATTCTGATTGATTTACTTGTTTTTTACAGATTATCAACACTTTGCAGGTTATTTAAAGTTAGAAAATATTTTTAGATTGTAAAAATGTTTTGTAAATAATAATGATTTACTTATACAAGTCCTACTAATTAACACATAGCTATCTGCCTATATTTCATACACTGATGTCCTCAAGGACACATGGCACAGTGAATAAAATCGTTGGTTAGATTCAGTGGCAAGACCCAAAGTGTGTGAGTTCAATACCGGCTTAAGGCAGTGGAGAACTTGGAGAGGTGAATTAACAGGAGATAACTGATAATTGACATCCATTAGATATGGCATGTGGAACTAGAACAGTCTACTCCAGCGAGCGAAATAAAGGGTTCAGTTCGACATTCCAACCACATGAAGAAGGCCGGAGCGTACAACGGCCGAAACGTTATGATAAATATGGCAACAAAGATGAGGACAATAGTCCGAATAATGTAAATAGTGTAACCTATATATGTGAGGCAGAAGAGGTGGATTCATAGTTTTCCCAAGGATATTATGGCGTAAATGAAAATAACAAACCTGGCTGGAATTGGAACTCGTCTCTCTTATTAACAATTCCAAGCTATTATCAATTACACCACCCGCACAAGCAAACTTTGTTTCTTTTTCAAGTTGTCACTTTGGTGACTGTACAAGACGCGGTGCTTGAACGTGATATATCTGTAAGACGGGGTCATTCTGGAATATAAAGTTTTCAAGGCAAATAGCCTTGTTAATTACTCAAATGCCCAATATCGATGTAGAACAGTACTGATAATCTATGTTCTAAATAAATAAACGGAAAATTATGTCTGTCCGTCTGTGTGTCTAACTCGGGTCACATTTGATCCTGGGATTGAAAATCTGTCCTTCATCTTGTGATTGAATATCCAGCAGTGGGATTTGTGTCCCTATGAGGAGGGAACAGTTCAAAATTAAAATTTAGAAATAACTGAAAAAAAATTAGCGACTTTAACATTTTTAAAATTATATTGAGTTTAAGTAATAATTAGTTTGTGAATTTAAAAACTTTTGCTTTAAATTAAGTTTGTCAATTGAGGAAATCAATTTTATTTCTTCAAAAGGCCAAGGAATCAGAGTTAAAGTGATACGTTTCGTGACGTAAGGTTTTGAAGTTCTGTAGAGTTTGTTATTTGAAGAACTCAATTTTTGGCCTGAATTGGAATTTTGTTTTAAATTAAGTTTGTCAATTGAGGAAATCAATTTTATTTCTTCAAAATCCCAAGGAGTCAGAGTTAAAGTGAGAGGTTTTATGATGAGAGGTTTTCAAGTTCCGCAGAGTTTGTGATTTGAAGAACTCGGTTCTCGGCCTGAATTGGAATTTTGTTCTAAATCGATCTTTTGGCTGAAATTGGATTTAATTAAGCTAGTAATAAATAAAATAAATTTACTTGTCTTAAGCTTGTTTTTAATTCTACATACCCAGTCTGGACGCACCTGCTATATATATATATATATATATATATATATATATATATATATATATATATATATATATATATATATATGTGTGTGTGTGTGTCTCTCTCTCTCTCTCTCTATATATATATATATATATATATATATATATATATTGGTAGTTATAATCTTTAAGTATAAGAAACTATACTCGTTCGAAAAACCTACGGTGTCTTGACTTGCAAATAATCAAACCAATACCAAAGGGCAAAAAAGGTATAAAAAAAAAGAAGCAAGAACATGTACGTTAGCCGAAAATAATCGTCTAGAATCCAAGTCCAATGCCCAAAGAAAAAAAACCCGATACGAATAAGCAAAATAACTAAATAAAGTGCTCAATATAATAAGTAGAGCAGACCTAGTTAAACCTAGAGAGTCAGAAACCTACCACGGTTTCACCTTAGCGGATCGTCAGGGAAGGTTGGCTTCCCTGACGATCCGCCAACGTGAAACGGTAGTAGGTTGACTGGCTCTCTAGGTTTAACTATATATGTATATATATATATATATATATATATATATATATATATATATATATATATATATATAGTAATGATACAATATGGTAATCCGTATGGAATTTACAGGAGGATATAGAGTGAGAGCTCTATGTCAAAAGACAGAGCAAAATTATTATTAATTAAAGAATATCAAACACTTAAAATCCCATAAGTAATAATTTTTATTTAATGAGACCTTTAAAAAAACAGCTCTCAATCTTCAAGACCTACAAACACCACAAATGAAATAGAAAAAAATATTGCGGGTTAAAATCATTGCTATCTTATTTAGAGAGTGGGAAAAGACAGAGAGTGTTGACCTATTTTGATATACTGACCTGATTTAATCTTAGTATGTCATTTGAGGAAGGGAGAAGGGCATAAAGTATATTTAGTTCTGTGTGAATTCGAAACCATCCTGTCTGGTTCTGTCAACGGCCAACATTCTAATACTAATATATTTCATTAAACAAATTACTTATAAATAATATTAAAAGAGGTCATTTTTAAAGATTGTGAAATAAGCGAAAAGATTTTCATAATCTTTTTATATAAGTAACCAAGAAATTTAAATTAAAATACTTGATTTGAATTAAATGACTATTAATTAGATTCAGAGAAAACTTATAAAGGTTATATACCTAGAGTCCTGAACTTTTATATCCTAGATGTATTTATTAATATTTAGCAGAATGTACTTTAAACTAAGGAAAAGTTAAATCGGGGTTAATCCCCTGTATTTCATTCAACAAAATCTCTGTAAATAATATTAAAAAAGTGTCTGGTTCAGAACATTTTAAAATTATTTTCGAAATTAGCGACAAAATTATTTAAAAAATTAAATGTAAATTAGTATAAGTTTTTTGTATAATTAACCAAGAAATTTAAGTTAAAAACTCAATAGATTTAAATTAAATGATTTTTAATTATAATCAGAGAAACATATTTATAAGGGTTATATATCTAGAGTCCTGTATATATATATATATATATATATATATATATATATATATATATATATATATATATATATATATATACTTTAAAAATCAAGAGATCAGTTGAATTCTCTAGCTTAGTTTCAATCTTACGGTACCCTGTGGCGATTTTTTTTTATCAAATGACCACCTAACGCTTTTTAAATTTAAAAAAAAAAAAATAAAGAACATTATTTTATTTTCTATTTTATTTTCAAAAATAAAAAAATAAACGCACGTTAGGTGTAATAGAAAGGGATGGGGAGTATGTGAAGAAGCAAAAAGAAGAAAAAGAAGTGGGGAGAGAAGAAAGTGTATTGTATGAGAATCGGTGAGGGGTGGGTTAAATTACATTTTTTATGGATAAAAAAATGTAATTTAACCCCCCCCCCAACCGATGCATTTACAATACATGTTTTTCTTTTCTTCCTGTTTATTCTTTTTTCTTTTTCTTCTTCTTCCTTGTTTTTATTAAAAAATATTCTTATTAGACGACAGTTTACAAATTCTAGAACCAACAGTAATTGGTATCTGCTTCAAGATAGTATTGGGATGGTTAGAGTCGACGTTAATATAGTTAGAGGTTTCATGTTCCTTATGGTAAGGTTTAAATATATTAGTATTCAGGTTAAGTGTGATGCCCAGATAATCAACGATTTTAATATTGGAAGTGATCTCTAGCTTAAACACGAGTAGCTTAAAAGCTCAAATAATTTTTTCTGTAATTTTACAGTAAGAGGACCATTACTATTAGGAACATAAATGAATCCATCATCTCTCTATAGATCTATTAGCTTAGGTTCAACAATTCTACTAAGGACCTCGTGAATATATAAATATACAAATATTGTGGCGAATCATATGCTATTTTCGATCCCTTTTCCATGATTTGTCGTCTTTTCCTCCCATTTTTATTTCCGGGCTCTTATTTAATTCTTTTTAAAAGTTAGGCTTCATATTTATTTTATTTAACTTTTTAGTGTTGATAAGCCCTGAAGAAAATTTTTTTCCTGCGGAGCGAAATGGCCATTCAGATGAGGCATTTTTGAATTTTATTTATCTGTAATATATATATATATATATATATATATATATATATATATATATATATATATATATATATATATATATATTGTGTGTGTGTGTGTGACTGTTTGGGGATGTTGTGGCACCAAATGAACTTCATTCTATTCAGTTCTGAAAAGTGTCGATGGTTCTGTACAAACCTTCACCAAGATAATCAAATCATATGTGTAGGATGGTCTGCTGACTGTTAAGTTCTAGGAGCCAAACTGGGCGACGGTAGAATCCATCACACTTCGGCTTAAGAACTGGTCTCACTGACGTAAAAATAAGAAGGGACACAGGTTCGATTCTTGTCGCAGGCAGGGATTTTTCAGTAGAACTTCTCAGTTTATGTCGGTTGTTATTAATTTCAATGGTAAATAATTGTTTTTAAAAAAAGGGATAGAAACTCAAACACGTGTGCTCACTAAAAATAAATTTTATAGTAATAATAAATTATATATATATATATATATATATATATATATATATATATATATATATATATATATATATATATATATATATGCTGACATATATATATATATATATATATATATATATATATATATATATATATATATATATATATGCTGACATATAAATACATATCTGCATGCTCATATATAATTATGTATGCATGTATATTTGGGCAGCAACCTTTCTTTAAACATCTTTCGTTAAATATAACGGAGAAGGGCAATTTTATTAACTTTTTCCAGTTTTGTAAATCTTTGTGGTTTCAATTTGTTGATTCTTTATTTACAAAATGATTTAACAAACTTTTCATGACTTACTACGAATATTTAAAATGTAAGTTTCTCACTAATATGTATTAGTTCAGATTTGCGTGAGCTAAGTGTAAAAATTGATAATATACACACATTTAGTGAATTTCTGTAAAAATCCAAAATGTGCGACTTGAGGTTTGTTCATTGTTTGTCACGAGTCGAAAACAGCTGCTTAATTTCATTGCACGCAGAAAGGGGGCGATATGAGAGGCAGCGGCAGATGAAAGGCTTTATAATTTGTTTAACTTTGATCTTTTTATTCAGAGCACTATTTACAGACAACCAAACTGTTAATCCAATGCAAATAAGGCAGATTCTTTATTCCTATCTAAAGGATATGCTAATGGATCTCAGTGTAAAAAATTGATACCACAAAGCCGAGTTCGAATTCCAGGTTAGTTTCTTGCGTTCACTTTCACACCAATGCTCTTAAGAAAAGCACCAATCTGTCTTTTCTTCCTACCAGCTAGTGCTCTCTAGCCTTGGATGGCAATCAGATTAAGAGAGGGAAAAAAACATAATTCCAAATTATAGAGAAGGCAACGGTAAACTACTTCAGTATCTTTCCTAAGGAATTTATGGCAATTCATAGATGATAAAGAAAAGGAATCTGTGGAGGACCATGATCGCCTACGCTCTCGACGGACATGACCTTCAAAAATCTAGAGATTTATCCATATTCTGTTATTCATTGAGTATATCAACAGACTGTGTATCAAAAATACTTTTGGTCAGATTCTTTCTGCTGAATAAAAATATTTGGTTTGGTTTGGCTTATTTTACGGCATATTAATATCAATGGATTATTTAATGCCGACAAGATTTTTTATTGCTAGTAATTTTTTTTTCTTCAAAAATCTATTACTGGTCATAATTTTTCTTTAAAAATTCA
Organism: Acanthosepion lycidas; assembly: GCA_963932145.1. Lineage (NCBI taxonomy): Eukaryota > Metazoa > Mollusca > Cephalopoda > Sepiida > Sepiidae > Acanthosepion > Acanthosepion lycidas. The sequence continues at coordinate 88,873,221 of OZ010598.1, read as the reverse complement.
TTGCTGGTAATATTTTTTTTACAAAAAATGTATTGACAAAAAATGTATTGCTGGTATTAAAATCTATTTTTACACTTTCATAGTGATTTGACCCCAGTTTGCGGATTAACTCTTTGCCCATAGCTGGGACCCTAACAGGTGCTACCACCCCGGGTGAGGGTGGACCTGGGGACACCAGCAATTAAGAGGTGATTCCAGCTCCTCAACTCAATAACCACCTTTTGCGTCTCAGTGGCTTTATTGCCTTACTTGGTGTGAATGGGTTAAAAAAAATAATCACGCACATTATTCTCTAGACTTAATTCTATGTTATTTTTACTTATTTCGAAAATTGAAAGATATCCTGAAAGGACAAAGATTTACTGAATTTCCTCATATCTGGCAACACGTGACTACATTGTATTCCGGGAAACGATTTCCAACAATGTTACCAGCAAACATCTTACGACGGGCATATCTTCAAAAGGTAGGATGTCCGGGGTGACAGAAGCCAATATTAACCAGGTAAGCAAACTTTGTTTTCACAGCGATATTCCTGGAATGAACTTTTCACTTATCATCTTAATAGCCAGTAACGTGTGTTTGAATGTGGTGTATGTTGCATTAAGAGTGGAATTTCTGAAGCACACATGCCTCGAACTAAAATGACTGAAGCGTTGATATTACACATGCAAGTCTTAACCAGTCAAAATGGTCTGGCTTAAAGATATTTTCAAACTTCAAAGTTGCGTATTAGAAATAATAACATCATCGACCAGGAAAACGTGATTTAACTGCTAAATCTACCTGGGGATATTACTTAATTTTCTAAAATAATCAAATCCACCAATTGTTTTGGGGCTAGCCAAAAACGGCAACATCTTGATCATCAATTTTAGGATCCTAAATATTTAGTTAACGAAGTGATAGTAAATAGCCTTTCTTCATCAGAGGCTGTCAGTCTAAATCTGCCAGTAAGAGCCAGCGAGATGTAAATAAAATGATGTGATTGATTTACACTTGTAGTTAATAACATTTAAGTATCTAATAAACATACCCCTTCTATCTATCTATCTATCTATCTATCTATCTATCTATCTATCTATCTATCTATCTATCTAACTTTTTCAATTTGTTCATATCTATCTATCTATCTATCTATCTATCTATCTATCTAACTTTTTCAATTTGTTCATATCTATCTATCTATCTATCTATCTATCTCTTTCAATTTGTTCATATCTATCTATCTATCTATCTTTTTCAATTTGTTCATATCTATCTATCTATCTATCTATCTATCTATCAATCTAGCTTTTTCAATTTGTTCATATCTATCTATCTATCTTTTTCAATTTGTTCATATCTATCTTTTTCAATTTGTTCATATCTATCTATCTATCTATCTATCTATCTATCTATCTTTTTCAATTTGTTCATATCTATCTATCTATCTATCTATCTTTTTCAATTTGTTCATATCTATCTATCTATCTATCTTTTTCAATTTGTTCATATCTATCTATCTATCTATCTATCTTTTTCAATTTGTTCATATCTATCTATCTATCTATCTATCTATCTTTTTCAATTTGTTCATATCTATCTATCTATCTATCTATCTATCAATCTATCTATCTATCTTTTCAATTTTTTCATATCTATCTATCTATCTATCTATCTATCTTTTTCAATTTGTTCATATCTATCTATCTTTTTCAATTTGTTCATATCTATCTATCTATCTATCTATCTATCTATCTTTTTCAATTTTTTCATATCTATCTATCTATCTATCTATCTATCTTTTTCAATTTTTTCATATCTATCTATCTATCTATCTATCTATCTTTTTCAATTTTTTTCATATCTATCTATCAATCTATCTTTTTCAATTTTTTCATATCTATCTATCTATCTATCTATCTTTTTCAATTTTTTTCATATCTATCTATCAATCTATCTTTTTCAATTTTTTCATATCTATCTATCTATCTATCTATCTATCTATCTATCTATCTATCTATCTATCTTTTTCAATTTGTTCATATCTATCTATCTATCAATCTATCTATCTTTTTCAGTTTGTTCATATCTATCTTTTTCAATTTGTTCATATCTATCTATCTATCAATCTATCTTTTTCAGTTTGTTCATATCTATCTATCTTTTTCAATTTGTTCATATCTATCTATCTATCTATCTATCTATCTATCTATCTATTTCAATTTGTTCATATCTATCTATCTATCTATCTATCTATCTATCTATTTCAATTTGTTCATATCTATCTATCTATCTATCTATCTATCTATTTATCTATCTATCTATCTATCTATCTATCTAGCGTCCTGAGTATGGCGATAAACTACGTCCAACAGCAAGGAAGGCCTCAGATAGTGTTTTCAGAAGAATAATGTTGCCAGCTATACGTTTTTTTGAAAAAAATAATGTTTTCAGCTATGCCTTTTTGAAACAATAATGTTGCCAGCTATGTTTTTGAAACAATGTTGCCAGCTATACGTTTTTTGGAAACAATTATGTTGCCAGGACAAAATGGGCATTTAAAATTCATATAAACTGGATTTGACATTAAATAACCCACAGTAGTTGATATGCCATAAAATCCAAACAAACAAACAGATCAATGTATGTATGTATGTATGTATGTATGTATGTATGTATGTATGTATGTATTCTATCTATCTATCTTTTTCGGTCTGTTCATATTTATCACGGTCTGTTCAGATGTATGTATGTATGTATCTATGTATCTATCTGCGTTCATATAAATATATATATGTATACTCGTATTATATATTCAGATATATATTATATGTATTCATATCTATATATATTCACATTTATGTCTGTTCATATCTATCTGTCTATTTATATATATATATATATATATATATATATATATATATATATATATATATATAAATCGACTGTATGATGTGTGAGAACTATTGAATATTTATACTAGAAAGGGAATTGATCGAAGTGTGTATGGCGTGTGTAGAGTTGATATCAGTCATTTACCCCATAAGCCCTGACCAATGCCTCTTTACATAGATCCAATAAATAGTGGAATCCATGTCTTATATCAATCCGGCTTTAGTTAATTTCTACCAGAATTCGACCCATCTTTCTTTCCTCGCTTTTAAGATTTTCTTAAATAATCTTTTTGCGTAGCCGCTGTTCATAGCTCCGCAATACAATTCAACGTAGCTTTATTGATTGTTGATCTCGCCCAGCCGACAGATCAAAAACACAGACCGACTTTTTTTTATTCTAGTCACGCTTAGCTGCACACGACATTTAGGAATAAACCCGATTGGTATTGAGATGTACATGTCTAAGAGGACAAAACCAATCACACGACTAATCAGAAAAGGAATTATGAAAAAAATCAAAAGCAAATTGCCATTCGTTTATGTTTAGAATATTGCTGTCATATATGGTCCGGTGCTCTTGTTATTTACCTTGAGATCCTTGATAAGATCTATAGAAGAATCTGCAATATTATTAGTCCTGATCTGGCGGCTCAGCTCCAGTCTTTTTCCCGACGCCGTGAAGTTGCCTCTCTGTGCCTTTTCTATAAATACTTTTATTGTAGTTGTTCGAATGAGCATTTTACTATGGTACCTACATTTTTTTTTAAATTTAAGCGCAGTATTAGACTGGCGGCGAGATCTCATCAATTTATAGTTGAGCTGGATAGATGTAGCCGTACATTCTATGCTGACAGTTTCTTTTCTCGCACTTCTCGGTTGTGGAACTCCCTTCCGGTTCCATGGTTTCCAGGCAACTTTAATCTGCAAAAGTTTAAATGCAATGTCAATTTCGATCTACTGTCATCCTGATTACTCTTTTCTCTTTCCGTTCATTATCAATACCTAATTCTTCAACATCCTTTAGTTACTCCGGGTTTCACGCTTGAAACCCGGTGTTACAAACTACTATCCATGCGACTGAATATATATATATATATATATATATATATCTATATATATATATATATATATATATATATATATATATATATATATATATATATATATACCCAAGTATAGGATTGGGGTATATGCAATAAATTCCAATAACCCAAAAAATACTATTCTTAAAAGAGTGCTCAGTACAGAGTAGAGCAAATATAATTATTAATTCGAAAATTATAACATAAATATATATAAATAATTATATATATATATATATATATATATATATATATATATATATATATAACATAATTATATATGTATATATATATAACATATATATAACACATTTATGTTATAATTTTCGAATAAATAATTATATATATATATATATATATATAACATATATAATATAATTATATATGAATATATATAACATATATAAAATATTTAACATATATTCATGTTATAATTTTCGAATAAATAATTATATATATATATATATATATATATATATATATATATATATATATATATATATATACATATATACAGTGAAGAGTAATCTAAAATTGATTTCTAATGGCAGTAATTGGTTAGGCACATTGCATTTTTTAATTATGAAGGTGATGAATTATTTTCCACCTTAAAACCTTTTCCCAACAGACGAGACATCGATCGCAAAGCTTCTCGATACTCTATCACTATTTCCATGGAAAATTTTCAGATGAACTACATTCCTTGGCTCCACCATGTCTATAGCCCTCACGGCTAAGACCCACGATGTCGCGCACATTTTAGCGAGCTACTTCCATTCGTATTCCCCTAAGTTGTATGTTCCACTTGTGCAGCTTCATCACACGGACCGCTACCTCATGAACTAACTTCCAAGACGATGCCTTCCCGATCACTATAATCTATTCAAGTCTAGGGTTAACCGTTATCTTCCGCGCATATCCGCATAAGCGGTGTCTCTCCCTTTCTAATCATTTACCTCGAGTGGTCCTTGGGCTTTACACGGTTAAGATCATTGTAGAAAAAAAAATGATTCCAAGATCCTGATTTTGAAGGGAGATAGATTTCCTTCATTTTGATAAGTTTTATTATTTTACTTGGTCTAAAACCTATTCTATATTTTGGAGACGTCATAATTAGACAAAATAGAACGAAAAAAAAATAAATAAAAGTAAAACATTAAAATTTATCGAATGGAAGATAAATTAGGAAAATAAACAGTGAATATTATCCACCCTTTTTAAACGAAGAATCGACATGTTTTTACGGTATTATTTGAAAGCAACGATAGTGTTGTAACTTCCGCGACATTAAAATTTTTTTTACAGCTATGATTAAATTTACTGAAATCAGAAGACACTATACGATAAATTAGCGACAATTAAAGTAGAAATAGGAATAATTCGATTAGAATTAAAACAATGTGAAGACTGTAAACAAGGCAACAATATTTCTTGTAAAGGTCCGGAGAGTTTTAATATTGGGCGCATGCGCGCGTGACGTCACAGCAAATATGGTTGATAGCATCATACTATGGACAGACATAGACTCGCGAAATGCAATACTAATGGTCATAGTTCAACAGTATTTCACCGTAGGTTTATTGATATGTGTGGCGAACATGGAATTAGCTGGAAGCAGGTGTTGCGCATATGAAGGACGTACGAATCGGCAGGATGTGCCGCCGATAGGGTTGTCCATGTTCAAGAATAGAAGCCGACATTGCGCGCGTTGAAGCTTCGAAGATTTAAGATGATGGTGAAGATGCTCGTCATCAGATCGATCACAGTCGAGATCATAGAGACACGGTGAATTCTACGGTCTTTTCGATGGCTGCATAATATCTGCTTGCTCTGGGTTACATAACATTTTGAATTCAGACTTGTCCTTCTCCTAGACTGGTTACCAACCATTGCTAGAGGGAACAGTCTGCTTTGGATTCATGACTTTCCCAATGATATTTGTGAGAAAGTGAATGTAACGAACTCGACTGGAATTCGAACCCGGGTCTCCAATTTCTAGTTATGAGACACTAACAATTAATGTACTTATCTATCAACCGAGATGATAGATCGTGAAAATTCGTGATATGGCTGTGAAATCTGATCCACCGCAATTGGTGAGCCCTGGAATCGTCTACAAAAATTTGGAATATTGGAATATCGAAAAATATCATCTCGTTGGGTCCTAAATAAAATTACAAGTTCCAACACCAGGGCATTGAGTTTCAGCTTTTGGAACAGCATAGGTAAGTAAATTGGAACTTTCTAGATTGAGGATTGGTTTCCTTTTTACGGTTTATCAACCCTTTATGGGATATTTAAAGGCGAAACATATTTTGGGTTGTAAGAATATTTTTTTACGAATGAATTTTGCATTAAAGATTCGTTTAAAATAATCATGATTTTTTTCAGATACAAATCTTACTCTTTAATCTAATGAAAGGGGGAGATTCATAACTTTCTCAAGGGTATTTACGCGTAAGTGAATGTAATCAACTTGACTGGGATTCAAACTCAGCTTGCCGATTTATCACTTCCGGTCGCAATTTATTACACCACCTGCACATCCAATGGAAGTTTCTAGATACTTGAAGAGAGTTAAGGTTATCTTGCTAACCACAGCGTTACTGTGAAGGGAGTCAGCTTCGGTCATATAGACTCTAAGAAAAAGAAAGATGAGTTGAAAAACATCAAGTAAATCTTTGCTTTTAAATATAACGCGAAATATATCGTTTCGTCGCCATAACATATTGCCAGTGTAGTGAAGCGTCTAGAATATTTTACTGTCTGATTCGTTATCGACATTTTCTGTTGTAGTTTTATGATGTCTTGAAAGAATGTAGAAAGATGTAGTTGCCAAAGAAATAATAGATGGAGTCGGACACGATTGTGAGGTAAGGAAAACTACATATGATTAATGAATGAACTGATTGGTGTGAAATAGTATTTGCAGAATTCTGATTTGAAGATAAATGAAACGAATGTCATTGAAAAACTAGATTCATAGATTTATGAATGGAACTTCAAAAATTCAATGTATTTTTAATCACATTTTATTTCGACTTAATTTTACCTTCAGCACTCGTTTTTACCCGTTTTTGGTATAAGAGAAGATTAAAGAGTTATTCAGGACGGAATGAACTCTTGAGTCCTTGTCATAAATGAATAGAATCGTCCGTTTATCTAAATAAGCGGAGTTAAGCGGCGATGAAGAGAGTCAGCATTAGGTTAATTGCTAAGTGTACCTTCGTGTAGTAAACCTTCTATTTTATTACCTACGAGTTTGTTTTCCTTATTATTTCTATTATCTCGAAAACACGACATACAACAGATATAAAATAAAGTTATACTTAGTGTTATACATAAAGAATGAACTAGTAACAATTTCTGCCTCAAAAACGGTTGCTTGCGTTATTGAATGAATTGTTATATCATCGATAATTTTACAGTGATTGTTTTGTTTACTTTTAAAACAAATCAATGAAAATGATATAAACGCGTTGATTGCAATAGGAAAGCTAATACGAGAACTTTTGAAATTTATTGTGATTTCGATATAAGATTAATTTGAAGAATATTACATATTTATCCTGTGTTTTTAAAAGCTAATTTTACTTTTAAATATTTTTGCATATTTCTTTTAATTGACAACGAAGCCTGAATAATTATATATATATATATATATATATATATATATATATATATATATATATATATATATATATATATATATATATATATATAGCCTGAAGATCTCGAGAGCGTGAAACTTGGATAACTCAATTTATTCTTTGCTAAGTGATGACGATGTGAAGCAGATTTTGCTCTGGGTAATGTGGGCGTTGACCACTTTACTGCGTAGGTAGGGGTTTGCCTTTCGGTCTTGCATTCTTTTTCGGGATTCTTTCTTGTCTGAGGTTTTAGATCGCCTGGTAAGTTAATCACACCAACATCGTTGGTCTTTGTTAGTATATATATATATATATATATATATATATATATATATATATATATATATATGTGTGTGTGTGTATGTATGTGAAGATGATGAGATAAAGGGGAAAATAAATAAACAACGCGTTTCGCCCGTACCTACTGCTCGCTCTGGATTCCTCAGTTTAGAATTGAAGAAAGACAAAACTGTATGTGAGGTAAAATGCGTTGTGACCTCTGAGGATAAGTAGGGATCGTTAATCAAACTAAATTACCTTAAAAATACAATGTCCAGACTAAAGAGAATGTCACTCAACCCGTTTGTTAGTTTGAATGTTATTATATATATATATATATATATATATATATATATATATATATATATATATATAAGGGACGTTTAAATCTATCTATCTATCTATCTATCTATCTATCTATCTATCTATCTCATGAAAGAAGAAAGGATTTGAAGCAACAAAGATGTGATTCTATCGATGAATTGAGAATTGTATGGGCTGAAGGAGAAATTACTGCTAAAAACAACTGACATTTGGCGATACGTAACGAGAAAAGAAGGCTTATAAACTTTAACACTCACAGAGCTCATTGAAGGGAAGAGAAGCAAAGGAAAACAAATTAATGGATAAAGAAACAAGTACTAGAAAAATAAAGGGCGATCCTAAAGGAGAAGCTAGAACTGCTATGACATATAACTCGAAAAAAAAAATAACGACATAATCAAAATGTTGACGTTCCATACGACTTCGTACAAAAAGCTAGGAAGAAAACCTTCCATCAATACTTGGATAACAGTGGATGTGAGAAACGAGTTTTAATAAACAGATTTTTTAAATTTCAATCGACAGTAGAACTGGCTGTTCAGTCCGCGAATTCGGAATGTTTCCTTATGAGGAAACAACGAATATTGTAATTACTATCAGACATGAAAATGGAAATGTGTCAATTGGGAACTGCTTTCTCAGGTCAGTGATTAAATGTTTATGAACGAATGAAGCCTGTAGGTCTTAAAGAGGACCATCATTCAGAGAATGTCGGAGATTGGCGCTACAGAATTACAAAGTATTTTACCAAACAACAGAAACCACATCACTTGAGGACTTTCAACAGCAACAACAACTAAAATAGGTAGCACCTGTAATTCGAAGAATAAAAAAAATGATGTTAATAAAAATGTTGATGTTCCACACTACTTCAAACAAAAGTCTAGGAAGGAAACTCCTATTAATACTGGAACGAATATTAACAGCTCCTCGGTTTAATAAACGGATTTTCCTGTAAAATTGTAATAAGGTGGCTGTTTAGTGATTTCATAATTATCTCACGTTTTATGATGTTGGTGTTCGAGTCTTGCTGAAATTCAGTTTTCTTGAAAATATAAAGTTACGGCCATATCACGGTGAAGCAACAGTTCTTATACGATCTTTGAAGTTAAGCAACGTTGAGCCTGATCAGTACCTAGATAGGTGACCGTTTAGGAATACTAGCTTCTATAAATATGGATATAGGGCTGGTGTAATGGATAACTGCCCGAAAATTGCAATAACAGCTAATGGGCTTGAGAAATATATTTTCCTGAAAAATTGTTTTAATGGGAAATTTTTTTATAAATTTCAACCGACAGTAGTAGTAGCAAACAGGTAGACAGACGCAGAGATTATTGCTTTTTTAAACACCTTTGTTAATCTGCAGATAATGCGAACAAACAGAGAAATAGAAGCATAATTCATTTGGCTTCCTTAAAGTTATTGATTAACTAAAATTAGATTTAAATTAAATCCTTCCGTGTGCATATATTGGGTGAGATAGGTAAATTGTTGCCATTTTATATTTTTAATTACACGCATGCGCGTTGTTTGTTCGTGATTTTGTCGACTGCATGAGTATGGTAGAGTCAGCTGGGCACCGTCTGTGCGAAAAACGACGCAATTCACTCAGTCATAAATTTGGAAACGACATATTGTACTACTTGGCATTCACGCTGGCAGCTCCAATACGAACATTTCAGAGTGTTTGGGTGTCAATCTGAGGACAGTACAGATGATTTGGAAAGAGTTGGATGAGTCTAACGATGATTACGAAGGTATGGCAGTTAGGAAAACTCACTCGGATTGTTCTGATAAGATAAGAACTCCCGAATTTGTTGGTGAGGGCCTCAGACTCAACAAGGAGGTCTATATCAAGTGCCTTGAGAAGGTAGTGCTGCCCAGAGTCAAGAGGGTGGCTGTTGAAAGACTTTATGGCAGAAGGACTCAAAATCAGGCGAAACCAGTCATGGCTATCAGACACTTTCTCCGACCACATCACCTCTTAATTAATGTTGATCACAGGTGCACCCTAACCCATCGTGGTTAGAATCTGTTAGGATCACAGCTATAGGGAAATGGTGAACCCTCAAACAAAGCACATATTTATCGTAAAAATACCAGCAATAAATATTTATATAAAAACAATACATATTTCTAAAAAAAATCACCAACACTTGACCAACACTATATTTTAAATCAAAAGGACCAATAATATATTTTATCTGTAGCTGAAAGCATAAAATAATATCTTAACTTACGAGCAAAATGATCAAGAAATTACTTGACGCCATGCATATTCCCTTACTTTAGTCTTTCTAACTCCCCGCTAAAATAAATCTGTATTTAATCTGGAGGTATAGTATTATTTTATTGTGAAAAGAGATTCAATTTTTCAGGTATAGATGTTCAACGGCGAGTGGTTTGGTGATTTTTAACAGCATCTCAACAACTTATGAGTCATTTAATGCCAAAATTTTACTTTTTGTGGGCTTTGGAAATTGTTTTATTTCCCAAAAATGTATTGCTGGTAAAATCTTTTCTAATTATATATTGCTGGCAATTTTTCCTAATTTATTTATATATTTTCATGTTTTGACCTCAATTTGTGGGTACATTTTTAGATGGGACCCTAACAGGTGCTACCACTCTGCAGACAACTGCAATGAAGAGGTGCTTACACGATCCTCAAAAGCACCTGATCAGAGGCCTTGCTGCTTGATATGGTTTATCGTCATGGATATGACGCTAAACCACATCCAGCGAAAGTCCACATAAAGTTTCAAGACATCATTAACATAGGCGGAATTCCACTGAGTCAAATTTAAGGGTTGTAGAATACAACTATAATAAATGATACGTTATATATATATATATATATATATATATATATATATATATATATATATATATATATATATATATATATATATATATATATGTATATATATATATATATATATATATATATATATATGTGGGTGTGTGTGTCGATATTTCTGAGATGAGGTATTATGTACACTATTTAAATTATTCGGACTATTGTCCTCATCTTTATCGCCATATTTATTACAACGTTTCGTTCGTTGTACGCTCCGCCCTTCATCAGGTGGTTGGAATGTCGAACTGAACCCTTTAAGGACACATGACACAGTGGAAAAAGGCGTTACTTAGATCCAGCACAAGACCCAAAGAGTGTGAGTTCAATATCCGATTAAGGCAGTGGAGAACTTGGAGAGGGGAATTAACAGGAGATAACTGATAACTGACATTCATTAGACATGGCACGTGGAACTAGAACAGTCTACCCCAGTGAACGAAATAAAGGGTTCAGTTCGACATTCCAACTACCTGAAGAAGGAGCGCACAACGGCCGAAATGTTGTAATAAATATAAGGACAAAGATGAGGACAATAGTCCGAATAATGTAAATTATATATATATATATATATATATATATATATATATATAAAGTGAACATAGAAGTCAACACTTAGAGGCGACAGTCTGTTTCATGCTAGATGCAATCATCAGGCCATATATATATATATATATATATATATATGTATGTTCTGAATATATGAAGATATTTATTTTTGAATGGAATAATCTTTAATGTATAAACAACCTGTATCTTGCTTAATAAGAATACACACCTCCACACACACACACACACACATATATATATATATATATAAACTCGATGGGGGAAAAAAACTGTATAGCACAATTTTCAACAAACTGGCATCCAAAGAAAAAAAATCGAAAGCCCCAGAAACCTCCGAACATGACGAAAGAAATTATCCAGTATCTTAAATCTCTGGTACAAAGAAAAAAAAAACAGCGAGTAATAAGTCAAAACGCTAAGTTTAGCAAAGGTAAAAGAAATTAATCCTCATGAGCCTAGGTTTCACCAGATCGGATCATCAGTGTTCAACTTGATGATCCCATGTGGTGAAACCTAGAGTAGGTAGCACTTGGCTCATTAGGATTTATTTTATATATATATATATATATATATATATATATATATATATATATATATATATATATATATATATACACAGTAAAGGTGACAGATCCGTTAGTATATAATCCGAGTGAATCCTAGTAATATAAAATATTAAAACTGATCCACAAAGAATTGCTTAATGAATTTATTGTTACAGAGCAAATACTTTTTATTGTTTATTAATTATATATATATATATATATATATATATATATATATATATATTATTTAATATAATAGTTATTATTTTATTACTTAATAGTAATAATATATATATATATATATATATATATATATATATTATTACTTAAATTATATTTTAGTGGATGACCATATTTGAGTAGACTCTCCTTTTATTTATTAAACAGTATATCTAGTTATTTTCATCTCTCGGCTTTAATAAGATTTCTCAAATATTCAGGCTGATAGACAAAAGTAAATAAAATATTGTTTAATAAATAAATGGAGTATCTATTTAAATATGAGTATCCACTAAAAAAAGTGTTTAAAGTGATAAAAATCTGTCTGATTGATAAATAAAAATTCATTATCTTAGAAAATATACATATGGGTAAAAAAAGATTTAAGCATTTATTTAAATGATAAATAGTATACACCTATATTTCCCAAATAACCCTAACTTAAGAAAATCCCAGAACATTTGAGAAAACAAATTACCCTAAAGAAAAACAATCGGTTCTAATCTTTTCCTCGGTAGGCTTTTGACTTTTGACTTATTTCCATAGAATAAGATAAAGAAAATAATGAAAAGAGTTTTATGGAAAAATTTCTTCTGTCAATGTGTGTGTGTATCGCATCATCTCTCTCTCTGTCGCGTTCTCTCTCTCTCTCTCATATATATATATATATATATATATATATATATATATATATATAAGTGAACATTAAAGTCAACGCTTAGAGGCGACAGGCTGTTTCATGCTAGGCACAATCGTCAGGCCACGAGTGTTGTTTTTTGTCTCGGCTATTTATATATACGGTTCAGTGGTGCATTGTATAGATACAGTTCGAAAATCCTTGTGGGTTACCCCGATCGCCATACATCTGATGAAGGCCAGAGGGCTCATCGTCCGAAATGTTGATAACAATAACAAAGATGAGGATGTAAATAAGATAAATACTGGCCAATGTTCCTTATTTTCAAAACAATTTTTTTTGTAATATATATATATATATATATATATATATATATATATATATATATATATATATATAATGAAAATTTTGGTAATCCGTATGAATAATCCCAAGGAGGATGTAATCCAGAGAGCTCAATATCAAACCAGTGCAAATAATAATTTAATTAGAAAACAGACAACGTTAAGGATCCATTGATTATATTTTATTTCCCCATGAACGTGGTCTTTTCCTGGTTCCTCAGATCACATTTCCAGGCATTAAAAAATGGTTTTAAATTTACGTATTATTTTTATACACTTTTGAGGGGTAGTTTTAAGTTGATGTAAAGTGATAGAGAGAGAGAGAGAGAGAGAGAGAGAGAGAGAGAGAGAGAGAGAGAGAGAGGAGGACGACGACAGATATGGTCGAAATTAGAGAAGGAAGGGAGAGATAGGTATAATTTTATTAATCTATTATTATTGAAATACTTAAGAGTAAGGGAGGAGGGTTAAGGACCAGACACTGACCTAGTTAATAAGTCATCACACAGGAAACGAGACAAAGAGAAAAAAAGAGGAAAAGATATAAGAAAGCAAATGTAGAAAATATTTGATGAAAGCAAATTTTAATATGATCAAGCACTCATAAAGATTAAATTCCAACGGACATTAACTTATCTAAAAAAAAACAACAACTGACAATACGTCCAATAAATCTAGGAATAGAAAAGGGAAAGGTATATCCTCCTCCCCCTCTCTCTATCACCATATATCAACTTAAAGCTGCCCTTCAAATGTGTATAAAAATAATATGCAAATTTAAAAACATTTTTATGGTTGGAAATGTGATCTGAGGAGCCAGGAAAAAAACACCTTCCTGGGGAAATAAAATATAATGAATGGACCCTTATGGTTGTCTTTTTTCTAATTAAATTAAAATCATATATATATATATATATATATATATATATATATATATATATTAGTTTTAGTGGACTCAGCAATTTTCAATCTGCTTGTCTGAATCATCTTCAAGAAGCGAGAGCAAGATGTAAAAGGTCAGCGAATCTAACAGTGATCTCATCTCACAATCCTCACACTTGCTCCATATGTGACCTCCTTTGTAAATCACTAGCGGGTCTTAAATGCCAATATCGCACAAACTTTCATAACTGAATCAATAAGCAGTCAGATCCTCATACGTCGAAACCAACGGGAGAGTCCAGTATATATATATATATATATATATATATATATATATATATATATATATATATATATATATAATCGGTTGATATATTCAAGTGAATCCTATTAATACAATATTAAATATTAGCTGATTCACACATAGAGCTCAAAGTTTTAATTAAATAAAGCAACATATTTAATACAATAGGAATTAAGATTACATATAGGTGATGATCATATCATCTTGTAAATTCAGATAATTTACAAGGATTTTCCAACCAGTGAAGAATGATAAATTATTGAAATAAAAGACGGGGGAAAGAAAAAAGAAAGAAAGAAACAAACAAAGAAAGAAAGAAAGAAAAAAAAAAAGAAAATGTAAAAAAGAGAGAAGATAAGGAAAAGAAAAGAAGGGAACAAATAAAAACAAGGAAGTAGTGTAAGTCTGGATATGAGGGGGTGGTTAGAGGGGAAAGAAATAGAAGAATGAGAGAGAAAAAATGACTTATTTATTTTAGACACAGTAACAATCAGAAGTTAGGTTAGACTTAAAGAGAACCTTCTTAAATCTATTAACAAAATTAATATTATATTTCATAATAAGAGATAAAAACCAATTATATGAAAGATAGATAATTCAGAAATAAAGATATATTAAAATAAACAATACATCAGAAAAAAATAATTAAAAAAAATTAAAAATTAATTTATTGAAATGATTATATTTTTCTTAGGATGAAGTATTTCATTTAACATCTATATTTAGATGAACATATTTTAAATTAAACATATATTAAACAATTCCCACCAACAGGGAGAAAAACAGTTAATATTTATCATTTAATATATAATATAATAAACCTATCAAGAGGAAGATTAAATAAAAGTAAAAACCTACACTTAAAATTAGAAAATAAAGTGAATGAAGAAGTGCCTTTAGAATAAATTTTATAAGATAATAATATACAATAAATAATTAATAGTAAAAAAATTAAATAATATATTAAATATTAACTCATTAATAGTTAGTAAATAATACATAAAATATATAAACTCTTTCAATATTATACTAAAATAAATTTTCAAATACCACTTCACCATACGAAATAATATAATATATATCAGTATAATAGACTTCAATAGCACATAGCAATATTATATAATAATATATACATCACATATTAATATATTAAATAAAACTATAATATTGATAAATATCTAAATACTTCATAAATAATCTAACCAATTGATTAAAATACGTATATAAAATTAAGCCTAAATAAACATCATAATTATGTATTATTACATAACAATGAATCATCATGAAATTTATATTCTAGTATATTATTATTACGTAACATTATTATAAAATTATACTCATTATTATATAATTATTAATTATCACATATATTAAACCTTTATATATTACTACCATATTATATTGAAAAAAGAAAGTGATATATTAATCATATATATATATATATATATATATATATATATATATATATATATATATATAAATAAATATATATATATATATACACACACATATGCACAAATATAAACAATAAATACACATACATATATGACCATTTTATTATTTATTTATCATCTTTGACCGGTTTGAAAATCCTTGTAAATTATCTCGATTTATAATGATCATCACATATATGTAATCTTAATTCCTATTGTATAATATAATATAATATATATATATATATATATATATATATATATATATATATATATATATATATATATATATATTAGGATATTACATCGAAAACATGTCTAAATCGCTATACATTTGTAGTCGTGTTTCGATGTGTATCAATACATCTCATCAGGTGATTGTAAATTATTAGCGAGTGAACAATTTCTTTATTTAATAGCGATTTTGATATTTTTGGGATGTAATATCCTAAGGTTAATGATATTGGTCTACTTTGTATTTAGTCCTCTTTTAAATTAAATGTTACGAACGTAGGAGTTGTACTCTATTCGTTCCCATATTACATGGATATATATATATATATATATATATATATATATATATATATATATATATATATAACTAATATAAAAAAAAATTCATGTTTTTTTCGAAGTTCGTGGCTATATACGTATAACCACTTTTCGGAACAGAGTTAATCTGCTTAAAGGCCTTCTTATTAGCAAATCATTGAAAAAACAGAAATTTTGGCTTCATAAACAGTACTTCAAATTAAAACTATTATATATATATATATATATATATATATATATATATATATATATATATATATATATATATATATATATAATAAATAATAAGTTGTATGGATATGTTTGTAATCTTGAAATCCTGGGTTTCAGGTTTTTGTGATCATCACACAAACTATATATATAATATATAAATATTATATATAATATATATAAACAACATCACACACACAAACATGTATATATACATACATACATACATACATACATACATACATACATATATATATATATATATATATATATACAGGGAGTTAATCATCACAGCCGTTTCATTTTCTGTAATCATATTATTATTAATACCCCTCCTCTCTTTCTCTCTCTCTCTCTCTCTCTCTCTCTCTATATATATATATATATATATATATATATATATATATATATATATATATATATATATATATATATATATATATATATATATAAGACAGAAAAAGCGCGAGAAATAGAGGGGGCACGTTGAGGCGGTGTAATGATTAGCAAGCTAGTCTCTTTAGAATAATTACAACTGAATAGTGATTTCGATCCTCACTGGGTTCTGCCTACTTTCGGCCTTGTGCCCCATCTAAGCTACGCTTGAAAAATCACTATATATATATATATATATATATATATATATATATAGACACAGAAAGAGAGAGAGAGAGAGAGAGAGAGAGAAATTTGCTGAAGTAACATAAAATGTTGGGACTTCCAGAAAAGTTTATTTTTCCCGCATATCAACTAAATAATCTAAAAAATATAAAATGAAAATATAAACTAAAAAAAACATGAAAAATTTACAACGAATATCATTTGACCATCTCTTTTATATATCTTATTTATTTACGTGTGTCCTCATGTGTGTGCCTGTGTGTGTGTGTGTGCATGTGGCTTTGGTATGCACATACAGTATGTCTATCTGAAACACGATGAAAAATAAATATTGGTTAAAAATAGAGAAAGTGATCGAAACGGTTAAAAGTCCTTTAGGTAATTTCCGTCGATACCAACTCGAATGGCTGATGGCCATTCTTCTTTTGTTTTAAGCATTGTGCTATTTCTCTTTTACATTGAAACTGCTTCTTCATCTTTTCTGTTTACTTGCATTTCCTTCTGCATTTCTTTTTTTTTTTGTTTTGTTTTGTTTTCCTGGACTTCCTTTTTAGCAGCTAGTTCCAGCTGGTGGGACAACTCCGCGCCGCGGGGGAAAAACTTGGTAGCAGTCATAATGAATGCAGATCCATACGCACGCACGTACACAGTGGAGACACCAACGATAAACATTGGAACCTTCACTTGCACGTACGCACGCATAAGTTAGCATCTTATCGCCCCAAACCCAATCAGAGATAAACGAACATCATTTATCATCGCTGGTCCGTATAAAAAGGAGGCATTCTTTAACTGAAGCATTAAGGAATAAGGTCGGATGGTTCGGCTATGAACGGAGCGGCCCAGTTTATTAACTTCTTGGGAATTTAAAAGTCAAGAGAAAACAGAAAAAGAAGAAAGAAAGAAACTGACTTTATCAGACGCTCAGCTGGGAATTGTATTTTTTTTTTATTATTTCGTTGATATTTAACAAAAAAAAAAAAAAAGAGAAGTAATTAGCGTGCATTTGGAAAATTAATCGAATAAAGGTAAGTAAGTTTGTTTTATCAAATTCGTTTGTTACTTTTTGTTTAGTTCCGCCAAAGAAAATTCTTTAGAAAACTATTTAAGCAGAAGTCTTTCTCTAGCGATAATCACGAAATTAACCGTTAAGAACATCAACAACAATAATAATAATAATAATAATAATAATAATAATAATAATAATAATAATAATAATAATAATAATTGTTATGAACACCACCCAGACCCATCTATCAAAATACAAGGACCTTGAAATCGAAATCTCAAAAATGTGGCACATGAGAACATCAAACAGTCCCTCTCGGATTAGTTGGAAAAATTCCAGAAGACTCATAGAAGGGATTCCTGGAATCCCATGTCTTAAAGAGAAACAAAAAAAAATGTACAGCCCACAACATACGACGGGTTTTATCTTTGTAAAATATGTGTTTTGTTTTTATTATTTTTTTTTAATTGGTCAATGGAAAATGACATGATACCATTTCTGATCTTAGGTCTCTGAGCGGGACCGGGGAAAAAATAAATACAAAGCATAAATCAAAGGAAATAATATTAATAATAATATTAGGTTGGTGCAAAAATAATTTCGTTTTCTCACATAGTAACATATGTTAGAAAACGAAATTATTTTTGCACCAACCTAATAATAATAATAATAATAATAGAGACCTTGGTTTGAATGGAAAAAGGTTCCGATAAACTCATTGAAGAGATTCCTGGTAGACCCTACCTCAAAGAAATAAAAAAAGATTGTACTCACAAGACCAGATCACACATTAGGAAGAGCTTGATCTATTAGGTTGGTGCAAAAATAATGTCGGTTTTTGACGCTAAAAAATACGTAAAAAAACGACATTATTTTTGCACCAACCTAATATGTAAAATATGTTGTGATCTTAGGTTTGTATTTGTTTTTGTTATTTCCTCAAAAAATGCTAAGTAGAAAAAGGTATGATGCCATTTCTGACCTTAGGTCTCTGGTCGGGATCCGGAAAGAAAAGATTACACACCAGAAATCAAAAGAAATAATAATAATAATAATAATAATAATAATAATAATAATAATTAGCAATACTTGCTATAATGTTACTTTTTTCCTATTTGAATTTTTTTTAATGAATCTTAATTCTTAATTTAATAATTGTAAGTGCCTTGCGAGTTCAAATACAATAAAATACCCATGGAAATTCCACTTTTGCATTGTTAAATATTTCAGCTAACAACTTTATCTAATATTACAATAACAATCATAAATATGATTGCAGGCCATTAGTTAAAGAAGTAAGAGGGTACAAATGAAAAGTTTAAAAACTGATAAGGTTTTCAATATCGCTGAAGCAGACGTTAAACATATGAGAGTGTTATCACCACTTTCTTTCTTTATTTCTTTCCTTTTAAACGAAACTACGCCTTTGATTTGTTTTTTCCTTCCGTTTTATTGGCATGGCACAACAAGCTATTACAAATCTATCCTAACAATCTAACAGAAATGGTCCGTTGTTTATCTTAGGTAATGGTAGGGCGTAGCGTACGTGTTGACAAATCAAGAAATGAAAGAACATAATAATAATTGATATGGCATTCCCTGAAGACTGCAATGTATCTTTGAATATATTCAAAAAACTGTCAAAATACAAGGGCCTTGAAATCGAAATTTCAAAAATGTGGCATATGGGAACATCAACAATCCCTGTTGTAGTTGGATCCCTCGGATTGGTTGGAAAATATTCCAGTAGACTAATTGAAGGGATTCCTGGAAACCCATGTCTCAGAGAGATACAAAAAATTGTTCTGACAAGTACAGCCCACACTTTACGAAGGGCTTTATCTATGTAATTTTTTTGTCAGTGTCATGATGCTATTTCTAACCTTAGGTCCCTGGGCGGGACCCGGAAAGAAATGGAGGAAATAATAATAATAATAATAATAATAATAATAATAATAATAATGTGATAAATAATTTTGAAAAGACATCTGTCAGATGATGCAGTTGCCAAAAACACTGCTTTGAAAACGTCTGCAAAACTTAGCAATTGCAAGGGGACGCCGAGATTGTGATCATCTGAAAACAACAACATTACCTGTTTTGCTATTAGAGGTTTGAGGATTATATTATAACGAGCAGACAAATATGTGAATCAAATACCTCAGAGTCCTAAAATATGTGAATTGCAAAAAAGTCATACTCATGTATACTTCTCACATCGTAGATTTCTCTCCATACAATCTCTGCAATGAAATACTTTTTCTCTCTAATTGTATGCACATCACCTGCTTACATTTTCCGACACAAAAACTTGTCCCTTTAAATCTCTGAAGCAACACGTACCAAATAAAGCAAGGGAATAATAATAATAATAATAATAATAATAATAATAATAATAATAATAATAATAATAATAATCAAATCTCAAAATTGTGGCACATGGGAACATCAACAATCCCTGTTGTAGTTGGAGTCCTCGGATTGGTTGGAAAAGATACCAGTAGACTCATTGAAGGGATTCCTGGAAGTCCATGCCTCAAAGAGATAAAAAAATGAAGGGCTTTATCTATGTAAAACATGTGTGCGTTTTTTTTTTTTTTTTTTTTGTAATTGGTCAGTGGAAAATGTTATGATGCCATTTCTGACCTTAGGTCTCTGGTCGGGACCCGGAAAGAAATGTGTACACCCCAGAAAACAAAGGAAATAAAATGATAATAAATAATAATAATGGAGCCCTCGGTTTGAATGGAAAAGGTTCCGATAAACTCATTGAAGAGATTCCTGGTAGACCTTACCTTAAAGAAATAAAAACACTGTACTCACAAGTATAGCTAACGCATTAAGTAGAGCTTTATCTATGTAAAATGAGTACACACCAGAAATCAAAGGAAATAATAATAATAATAATAATAATAATAATAATAATAATAATAATAATAATAATGATGATAATGATAATGATATTCTCTTTATAACGGTAATATATTTTAATGCAGATATAAAAGAGATTTCGAATACAGTGGAACCTAGGTTCCTGAAGGCCGTTCGTAACCCGAAAGGTACGTAAACCGAAATTATTTTCCCCATAGGAATCAATGTAAAATCTCAAAAATATGGCACATGGAACATCAAAAATAACTGTTTAGTTGGAGCCCTCGGATTGGATGGGGAAGATTCCCGTAGACTAATTGAAGGGATTTCTGGAAACCCATGCCTTAAAGAAATACAAAAAATTGTTCTCACGAACACAGCCCACACCTTACGAAGGGCTTTATCTATGTAAAATACATACATACATACATATATATATATATATACATATACATACATACATACATGCACTCTTGATGACTTCCCACATCGTCAGAAAAATTTTTTTTTTCATTAATATGACAGGTTACGGGGGGGAATATTTCAAGGAGCTATAGTACTAGAATTCACGTGCACTTTCTTATATAGAGAGAAAAACCACATACACATACATATATGTATATATAGTTCATCACTTGACTCTCGCATGGACAAACTAGAATTATGATGCATTTACACACGAACGCTTCTTCACAAGACAAATAGACGTGAAGTCTGCTTAGCACAAAAATAAAAATACTAGAATTTCTTTTTTCTTTTATATCTCATTCTAGGATGAAGCTTAATAAAAGCAAAACATTTTAGATTGATAAACATTTCCTATTTGTTCTCTATCCTATTATTCTGTCGGACTTAGATCCATATTTAATGTATATTTGACCCTAATTCATTCTCATATATTCACAGAATTCTATTCAATGATTTCTCTTTTATATATTGAAAGTGACTCTTTGATTTTAGTAAAGATTCGCACACCCGTGGCGTAATTGTAGTTTTTCAGATTCTGAATTTAATCTGTTTAAACTGCACATAAATTTTATCCGTACATACACATAGACATCTTAATGAAAGTTTAAACTACAAAACACGTTTCAACGAAATCACATAATTAAAAATAATGTCAGCTGCTTAGCCAACCAAAAATCTTCATCGGTTCACTTACGATCTCTTGAGGTTGAAACTTTGAGTCAGATCCTAAAACAAAGAAGCACATTCAAATAATAATAATAATAATAATAATAATAATAATAATAATAACAAGAAGAAGAAGAAGAAGAAGAAGAAGAAGAAGAAGAAGAAGAAGAAGAAAATTCCAGGAATACAAAAACATGGAAGAATTCTCTCAGTATAATATGCCCAATAATTTACTAAGGAGAACTTTCTTTCCTTCAGGTCTTGAACAAAGGAATGTGTTAAACAGTAAATGAAGAAAACTGGAGAAAATAATATTCAACTCAATTTAATTGTACATAAATTGTATCTGTGCCGAAGCAATTTAATGAATGTTTAGCTTATTATAAACATTTCAATGAAATCCTAAAATTAAGACAGAAGGATGCTGGAAATGTCAGCTACATATCCAGCAAATTTGAACAACAATCATGTTCTGCTGACTTGCAATCTCTGGAGGTTTCTGGTTGGAACTTGGAACCAGATCAGAAAATAAACAAGCAAATCCAAAACATAATAATAATAATAATAATAATAATAATAATAATAATAATAAGAAGAAGAAGAAGAAGAAGAAGAAGAAGAAGATGAATGAATGAAGAAGACAAAGAATGCTGCATATTAGAGAGACCTGCTATCACTTGATCCTTAAAAATGGTTTTAAATCTCAATAACTTTTACCTATGAAGAAAATACTACTATTGCTGCTATTACTACTACTAGTAATAATAATAATTTTAATAACTTAAAACACTCGAGTAATAAGAAGAGAAAGAAAAAGAAAACCTGAAGTCATAAATCATGTTAATGATGTTGATGCTGTTGCTGGTTGTTATGGTTGTTATCATTCTAAATTCAAAATTAATTCTAGTTTATCAATAATACAGAAAAAGGAATGTACAAAAGATTTTAGATGAAAAACTTGTAAATCTCCAAGATTGACAACCACCGAAATGTTTAAGATGATTTCTTTTTATCTTTATTTACAAAATAAAGTTTGATCTTGAAACAGAATTGTTGCATATCAACTGGCAACATTCTAAAGTATTCAGTTATGTTATTGAAAGCATTTAAATTGTTTAAAATCAGTTGTTGGGGAAACTTTCTTAAGATATTTAAAGTTAGATTTAATAAATAGTGTGACAACATTTGTTTTAGTTGCAAAAACTTACCATGGAATATCAGTTTTATAGACTTTTTAATCTATAGTATCGAACAGCAACAATAGCAATAACAACAGTAAAATGAGAGTAATAACAGTAGTAGTAATAATTTTAATAGTATTGATAATAATAACAATAATAGTAACAATAGTAATAATAACAATAATAGCGCTAAGGCAGAAAACTCATCTGGTGAAAGCTTCAATTTTGATGGATTTATTGCAGCTTTATTTTCCAGTGTGTTCGAAATTTTGGTGGAAGTCTTGGTTGTGGAATTGTATTTTCTTTGAAAGATTTTGGTATATTTTGACCTTCCATACTTTTTGTATTATTCACTGAGCACATGGAACTTTTTTCATCGAAAAGGTTTCTGGTATAAGTTATCTAAACTAGCATCGAAATTTTGCTGGCATTTTGAAAGTACTACACGACAACCATGAACACGTTTCGCAAAAATATCCGCATTTTAAAGAGATTTTTTCCCCAACCCGCCTATCGTTTCTTTCAAACAAAATGAAAACATCAGACAAATTTTAACAAATAAAAGCGTTCACACTCAAAACTCCATTAGAGTTTCGGATTCTTGCTCTATCACAGATTCAAAGAGAAACATCACGATTTCTTTAGAAGGTGGCATTTGTAGTGATTCCCATTTGAAATACGCCGCCCAATGTGCCAAATATGACTTGATTTATGTGTTTTGCAAAACGGAAAAATAAAAATAAAATTCAATGGCCGCAGTTAGAATGTCAGCCACAACAACGCAACATCAATGGAGCTTACGGAACATTTCATGACAAACGACTGTAATTTCAGAGAACACTTTAAGGTGCGCATTCGGAAAAAATATTCGGAATATACTAACCTTGCTACTCTTAAAATACATGTGGAAAGTTACGTATGCAAACTATTAACTTCCCGCCCCAGGGGAATGAACAGAATGATAGGAGAGTTCCATAAGATTTATACTAAGCTATTTATTTAATTCCTTTGAGTAACTAATCGACTAACGGAAAACCCCAAGCACAATCACCATCATATTAATCACGTTTCAGTTATACAGTGTAACCCGGATATAAGAGACCCAGATATAAGATAAACCCGGATATAAGAGAGATTTTATCTGGTCCCAAATTAGAGCCATACTTGCCTAAACAAAATAGACCAAACCCGGATATAAGAGAAACCTGGATATAAGAGACTTCTTCTCCGGTCCCGACAACTCTCTTATATCCGGGTTACACTGTATAAAATTCACGCTTCAGGTTGTCTTTCATTCGTTTTCACGCGTTGATTACAAGTACAACAATTTTTCTTAAGACAAGCGGCGTTTGTACAAAGATTTTTGATTTTTTGTAGATTTTTTTTAGTTTTTATACTTGTATACAATTTTTAAACATGACCTAAAGAAGACAAATATACTATCGAAATATTGTTGAATATTGTCAAACACTGTGTATTTTCTTTTTTCTTTTCTTAAATTGCTCTCTTCTCTAAGTGTTGCAATAATAATAATAATAATAATAATAATAATAATAATAATAATAATAATAGTAATAACTTCTACGGGAAGGAAACTGAAAGAAACTGGTATAAACACCACCCAGATCCGGTTACGGAGATAGGACCTGTTACAATTCTATGGGACTACACAATACACACTGATAGAACAATCAAGGCCAACCGCCCAGATATTGTTATTAAAGACCACAAACAAAAACGGTGCCTCCATATTGATATGGCAGTCCCTGCTGACTGCAGTGTATCTTTGAAGATATTCAAAAAGCTG
Organism: Acanthosepion lycidas; assembly: GCA_963932145.1. Lineage (NCBI taxonomy): Eukaryota > Metazoa > Mollusca > Cephalopoda > Sepiida > Sepiidae > Acanthosepion > Acanthosepion lycidas. The sequence continues at coordinate 88,847,828 of OZ010598.1, read as the reverse complement.
TCAAAATACAAGTACCTTGAAATAGAAATCTCGAAAATGTGGCATATGGGAACATCAACAATCCCTGTTGTAGTTGGAGCCCTAGGATTGGTTGGAAAAGATTGCAGTAGACTAATTAAAGGGATTCCTGTAAGTCCATGCCTCAAAGAGATACAAAGTACCTGACAAGTACAGCTCACACTTTACGAAGGGCTTTATCTATGTAATTTTATTTTTTTTTTGCAGTGGAAAGTGTCATGATACCATTTCTAACATTACCCAGAAAGAAATGTGTAAACGCCAGAAATCAAAGAAAATAATAATAATAATAACTTTTGTAGATTTTTTAGCTTTCATACTTATATACAATTTTTAAACATAATCTGAAGAAGACAAAGATACTGTTGAAATATTGTTAAATATTGTCAAAAATTGTGTATTTTTTTTTTAACTTCTTTCTTTTCTTAAACCGCGCTCTTCTCTAAGTGTTGACGAATCTTTGAAGACTTTCCTCAATCATTTTGTTTAATAATAATATTACATGAGAGATATCGTGGTTTCTGCAGACCACAGAATAAATACAGATGTGAAAACAAGATTAATATCTGCAATTTATGAGTGACCTGATGGAAGTGTTCAACGTGACAGTAACAGTTACACCGATTGTTATGTCAGCTTTGGAAACAGTCCTGAAAAACCAATGCAAAGGGTCTTAGAAACTAAAAATGAAGAAGAGGGGGGAATTGAATTCGGCCGCGTGACAGCGCTCCTAAAATCTGTTTGAATACTGAAAACAGTCCTTGGAGAATATAGTAAATATTTGAAAGAAAACTACAAATAATCAATCTCATTGTCTATGCCCTTTCACATCATCAGGTGATCATGGCTCTCCATGACTTCTTTTGTTGTTCTAAGTAATTATTGCTCCTTTACAACCGCCCTTTATCTCTGTGATATTTATTCTGCTATCCATTTGCTCAACGTTGTCAAGTAGCTTACCCGCAGTTTTCCCTGTCTTCTATTTTTTTTTTACCAAAAACAATCAATAGTCCATAGACAAGATTCCCGTATCGAAACTGTTTTAAAAATAATCTATACGGAGAATGGGTAATACATGTCGGTCTATGTATCCGAAGATACCAAATATCATTAAAGGTCTTATTGATTGATTTGTTTTTACGGCTTATCAACGTTTAGCAGGTTATTTAAAGCCATAAAATATTTGAAGATAATGATTTACTGATAAAAATCCTACTACCGTAAATTGCCGCGTGTAAGCCCAAAAATATTTAAAAAAAAAACTATGGGTTGATTTATATGGCGGGTATAAATTGCGAACCTTTGCCACCAGTGGGACAGCATTAGTAACAATTACTAAACACCGCTTACCTTATTTCCAGAAGGCTGCCACAAATATATCCCCCACTAAAACTTGTGTTTGGTGAACATATTTCGGATATTAAAACATAAATTAATATAGAATAATAAAATAGTAACGCAAATTCAGTATTCTTTTAACGCTACAGTATGCATCGCGTCCAACTACTGATACATTAAGTAATGACGTCACTGGTTGTTTGTTTATAACTTTGATGCAAATGGCGGATGAGTGAGACTGTGTTTTACAATAACGTAGGGTACGTAGCAACATTATCAAAATACTACCTGCTATAATGTGTAATCTACGGTATTAATATTTTATAGGAGTTGATTAATGTGTTTACCAGTAGACCTGATGAATTTTAAATGTTCTATCTATACAATATATGATACCTACCGGTGTATGTTATAGATAGTTTGCTATACAACGCATATAGAAAGATATTACGTTTAGTGTCTCAGTATACAGGTAAGTGGTGCGAACTTTATGTAGTGTTGACACAGGTTATTGCATATTATATTCTAAATTCATTTACCGGTAGGCCTAAGTTTTGGGCCACTTAGACAATCGTGTGTTTGGTGGTCAAATTATACGGTAGGTATAGAACTAACTCAGAATTTTTAGCTCAAAATCTTGAGCTCGCGGTAATTAATCCATAGCTGCAGGGAGAAGAGGTGAATTCATGCCTTTTTCAAGGGTATTTGCGCGTAAGTGAATATAACGAACCCAACTGGAATTGGAACTCGGCTCTCTGATTTCCAATTCCGACGTGTTATCCATTATACCAGCCGCACATCCAAGCTTACAGCACGTCGTATTCTGAAGCGATCACCGATCTAGGTGTAAAATGTCCATCTGGCTTGACGCTGCTTAACGTCGGTGACCGTACGGGAACCGGTATTTCAACGTGATATGGTCGAAATATCTATAACAGTAAATGTTTAAAACGTGAAATGTTTGCATAGAAAAATAGAAATCTATAAAGATAGATAAACTCATTTTTAATTTGATCAGGATATTTAAGGGTTTGATTAAGAGGAAGTTTCATTTCAATCGAATCAAAGCCGTGATAAATATTAGTGCATCACACAGACAGACACTCAATAAAAGGATTCCGTTTCTTTGATAGAACGTATAGATTAAAAAAAAAAAAAGATCAAATCTATTTTTATTGATTTCTAAATAATCATCAGTTTCTAATAACGTAATTACAGGTTGCGATGGGTAAATTGTCGCCATTTTATATTTCTAATTTCGCGCTTGCGCGTTGGTTGATTTTGATTTTGTTGACTGGACAGTATAGTAGGGTCAGTTGGGCACCGTCTGTGAGAAAAAGAGAATCATGACAAAATTCATTTCGCCAGAAATTTGAAAATGATATGCTGTATAATACGAACATTTCAGAGTGTTTGCGTGTGAACTGAGGACAGTGCAGAGGATTCAGAAAGAGTTGCATGAGTCTAATGGTGATTACGAAGTTATTTGCAGTGATTACTAATGATAGCGACGTAATGCTTCCATTCATCTTCCCACGGGGACTCAGACTCAACATGGAGGTTTACATCAAGTGCCTTGAGGGGGCTAGTGTTGCCCTGGGTCAAGAGAGTGTTTGCTGGAAGACTCTTTGTCTAGCAACATGACTCTGCACCATGCCATACAAGCCCAGTAATGACTGTCAGACAATTTCTGTGACCACATTAACCCTTATACCTGGCTACCTAACTTCCCAGGCTGCACCTCCCTTGATTATTATGTGTGGGGCGCAATTGAGCGAGGGGGCAACACCAAAGATGAACTGAAAGTAAGGATTATGACAGCATTCACCAAATTAAACAAGGAGACCGTTCAGAATTGATGCAGGAGATTCCAAAATCGTCCGAAGGTCGTGGTTGAAGCGAATGGCGTTTTATTGAATAAATTTACTCTTTAGTATTTGAAGATATTTTTGTGTAGTTTTGGTAAATATATCTGTTAAAAATAAATTGTCTGTATAATTTTCATTTTTGCATTATTTAGACGGCAATTTATCGATTTCCCCCTGTACTTCCTAAAATTTTTCTTACAACCGATCATATTTTATAAAGATAAACGTTAATTTTAATGGACACATATCTTTGGAATGATAGCCTTGTTTTTTGTTCATTTTCCTATGATGGTCACCCGTGGCTAAATTGGTAACAACTCACAACAGACCATCTTTAATAAAACAAACTGTACGCTTCGGCTATAGGAGTGGTTTCCCTGATGGAAAAAAGGGAAACTGGTTCGATTTCTGCCTTTTCTTTTTAGTAAGGACTTCATCTAGGTTTGATGATATTAATTTCATTAAGAAAACGTGGGTATCATCTCAAGGACGTATAACCACTAAAAAATAACGGCCAGTTCATTGTACCGCGCCAGTAAGTATCACACTCTCCCTGATTATACGATATCTTTACAAGAGTCAGATCAGACCAAAAATAGACTACTGCTGTTTTATATAAATATAAAGCCACTATTTTAATAAAGCTCTCACTTCTGGTCTGGTGCTGTTGTTATGTATTTAGAAATTCTTGATAAAATCCAAAGAAGAATCAGGTCTGGTGCTGTTGTTATGTATTTAGAAATTCTTGATAAAATCCAAAAAAGAATCAGCAATATTATTGACGCTAAATTGGCATCTCGGTTTCACTCACTTTTCTAGCGTCGTAATTTAGCTTCCCTGTGTCTTTTCCATAATTATTTTCATGGTAATATTTCTGATGAGCTTTCCTCTTTCGTATCCAGACTTTATGAATTTAAACGCAGTACTAGATTGGCGGCTAGGTCTCATCATTATACAGTTGAAATAGCTAGATTTAACTGTAAGTTCTATGCTAACAGTTTCTTCTATCACACTTCTCTCTTGTGGAACTTTCTTCCGGTTTCAAGGTTCCTAATCAACTTTGAACGTCAAAAGTTTAAATGCAATGTAAATCGTTATTTTCTGTTTTCTTAATTCCTGTTCTAACCTTAATAATGTTTTGTTTTTCTCATAATCTCTCAAATTTAGTAAATCTTTACGTCTTAGTGGCTTTATTTCCTTGTTTGTAGTGAAATGATTGAAAGATATCTAGTCTGGAGCTGCCTAGTCCTCAGCGTCCTGGATATGACGATAAACTACATACGGTGTCCTGGGTAAGACGATAAACTACGTCCAACAGCAAGTTCCTCTGATCAGGTTTTGAGGAAGGTGGAACCACCACTTAATTGCTGGTGTTCCGAGGTCCACCCTGACCCGGGGTGGTAGCACCTGTTAGGGTCCCAGCTATGGGCAAATAGTTTACCCCGAAACTGAGGTAAAATGCATTATAAAAGTGTAAAATAGGTTTTAATACCAGAAATACTTTGTAAAAAATTATTACCAGAAATAAATTTTTGAAGAAAAAAGTATTACCAGTAATATATTTTTGAAAAAAATATTACCAGCAATACGTTTTTGAAAAGAAGAAAAATACCTGCAATACATGTTTTAAAATAATATTGCCAGCTCTACATTTTTGAGGAAAAAAGTATTACAAGAAATAGATTTTTGACAAAACAAAATATTACCAGGTGGGGGGGGGAAAGTTGTCGGCATTTAAATAACCCAATGAGGTTGATATAGCATAAAACACAAGAAACCAAACCAAACCCAGTCCTCACATCCTGTTTTGATAGTGTTTCAAAAGCGTTTGCGCGGTTTTGTGGGTGATGAATTATTTTCCACTCTACAACTCCCTTCCCTATTGACCAAATGTGGTAATGCTTTTGTTACCCTATGACTATTCTCATGGCAAGTGTTATGACTAGCGACATTCCTTGGCTCCACCAGCCTTGCAGCTGGGACCCACCATGCCACGTACACAAGAATGAATCATCCTCATTCCCTTGGTTTTCCATGAGTAAGACATAAATTCCATTCGGAGAGTTTCTTCACAAGAAATACTCCATTGTGGAACAGACTCGCGGCAGAATGTTTTTCTTTCCAATTACTACAATCTTAACCTCATCAAGTCTAGAGGTAAGCGCTAACCTCCCTACATAACCTCATGAACTGGACTTCTTGCCTTTCCTTATGCTCATACAACACCACCTAGTAATCCTCTACTTTGAGTGTCTCCTGGGCCTTGGGCATTGGTATAAAAAAATAATATCATTGAAAAAATCCATTTAAACGTTCATATAATAAAATTGTGAGAAGAAGTGAATCTGAAAGAGGGTGAATGGTTAAGTAGAACAGTAAAAATGGGGTCGACAATATGAATAGCAGGGACCATAAAAGTAGGATACAGTTGAAAATATATGATCGTTAATAATAATAATAATGATGATGATGATGATGATAATAATAATAATAATAATAATAATAATAATAATAATCAAGTTGGAATAATATCTTAAAGGTGGGGAAAAAAACCTGACGGCGAACAGTAGCGCATTAATAAATAAAAGCGAAAAATTGTCACCATGCCAGGATTTCGCACAAAGACTTCGAAAAAGGTTGGAACATGTTGTGGCATTTAAAATAGTATCTAGAAAGCACTTGAAGGGGAGAGATTAGATGAATTAGGAATTGACAGAAGTGCTGAGATTATCCAGTCTGCGGTGTTGCGTCGTTTTGCAAGGATACTGGCCGATTTTATGTATCTTCGTGTTATTCGAACTCCGGCGATGACCACCACGCATCTGGTGGGAATGTGCAAATGCATGGAATAATAATAATAATAAAAATAATAATAATAATAATAATAATAATAATAATAATAAAAATAAAAATAATAATAATAATAATAATAATAATAATAATAATAAAAATAATAATAATAATAATAATAAAAATAATAATAATAATAATAATAATAATAATAATAATAATAATAATAATAATAATAGAATTATTTAAAAAAATATAATAATAAAAACTTCACATAACAGGACTCGACAATCATGAATAATATACCAAAGATTGTGATCATGAGTACCAGTCGCTGAGATAAATATTTTATGTTCAACAACTTTATCAGAAAAACTTTCCTTTATGCCAGGTTTCAGGTAAAGCATTTCACACGGGATTGTATCAAACAGGAAATCAGTATCACTGGACAATAATAATGATAATAATAATAATAGTTATTGTTGTAACATAGGGAAGGTTAATGAATAGAATTATCACACGAAGGTTGGTAATGAACGATAATAGTTAGGAGAAGAACAACACATATAAGATTCGACTGCGGCACATAAAAGTAGTCGTCAACTGCTAGAAGTTAGTCAAGTGAATTCCACAATGATATCTACCAATCGCCCCACGCGGTCAGATGTGGGACAAACCCGAATTTAATGCGGGATATCCGAGCCTGTATGCTCGGCCAAAAATTACCAGTAGACACTGTTTAAAACGGGGTCGGGTAGCTGTTTCCTGAGACGAGACTCTGCCCTTCGACATAGCTTCGTCTGGGGATCTTCTCTGTCCGGAGGCAGAGAGTTTGACCAGCACAGCTGGAGATGAATCTCAAACTGCAGGGTATCTACCAACCGCTCCACGCGGTCAGATGTTGGGTATCCAAGCTCGTAGGTTCGAGCAAAAGTTCCCCGTAGACCTCGTATAAAACGGGGTCGGGTAGCTGTTTCCTGAGATGTGACTGCCCTTCTTCATAGCCTCGTCTGGGGATACTCTCTGCCCGGTGACAGAAAGTCTGACCAGCACAGCCGGAGACGAATCTCAAACTGCAGATCAACATACAGTATTTACTACTGTATTTATGTGAATGAGGACATACCCATTATCGTCCGCAGGTATGCTACAACAATAATAATAATAACTACCAAAATAAAGAAAACTTGAAGTGGAATTAAAAAAAAATGTGCCACATGGAAACATCAATAATTCCAGTGCTGGTTGGGGCACTGGCTTTGAGTGGAAAAGGTGCCGATAAACTTATTGAATGGATCACTGGTAACCCATGCCTTAAATAAAAAAAAATGTTCTCATAAGTTCAACTCACATCTTACGAAGGGCTTTATCCATGTAAAATGTGTGTTCTTAGGTTGTTTTATTTTTATTTATTTATTTTTTTCGCAAAATGTTCAGTGAAAATGTCATGATGCCATTTCTGACCTTAAGCCTCAAAAAGTTTTCAAAATATAAGAGCCTGGAGATGAGAAATGCAAGAATGCAGTATTTGAACACAGCAACCATTCCAATAATAATAGGAGTACGAGGAAGAGTTAAAAAGAATTTTGATTCATATATTAAGAATATTCCAAAAAACGTATCACTATCTGAGAGAGAAAAGATTATGTTCACGAGAATTGGTCACGTACTCAGAAAAACAAGCTTTCTCCATCGTTTTATGTTAAAGAACTTTGTAAGAAAAATGCCTCCCCTTGCTTTAGGTATCAAGTAAAGGATTTTGCAAGGGATTGTATCAAACAACAAATCAGCAATGGATTTCGTATGGCATTGTATCAAGCAGCAAATCTGGTAAGGATTTTGCAAAGGATTGTATCAAACAGCAAATCAGCAATGGATTTCGTAAGGCATTGTATCAAGCAGCAAATCTGGAAAGGATTTTGCAAGGGATTGTATCAAACAGCAAATCAGCAATGGATTTCGCAAGGGATTGTGTTAAACAGCAAATCAGGAAATTACATTTTCAAGCAAAATGTCTAACAATACATTTTATCTGCAATTAAAGGCACACAATTGCGTTCAAAATATATTTAGTTGAAGCCATAAAGTTGTGTTTAGATTTAGATTTCGGCATTAAATAACCCATAGCTATTGATATGCGGCTAAACAAAATCAACCAAAGAAGCAACACAAAAGAACTCTTTCATGACATTAGTCCATATAATTTCCTACAATTTCTTAAAGAAATCAAACTGTATTCCAAAATATAACTTGAACAAAACTACAACATAAAAACCACATATCAGTGCCTTTAGTAATTATGTTCACACAAATATGTTTATGTACAAAAGCTCCCAAGAAAATTAAATTTCGGCATTAAATGACCCATAAGATGTTGATATGCCGTTAAACAAACAAATCAAACCAAATGAATTACCGTTTCTTTAAAAGATTCGAAATAACGCATTGCAGTATATTTCGAAGATTATTGATAGGATTTTAGGAAAAAAACAAGGAAGACAATAAGAAAATGAAATAGAAAAAAAAAATTACCGACGACGCTAGCACCTTGAAACCTTTATCGGGTTTTATGGGTTAATTGAAACCTGAATGTTTGTTAATTGTCATTTATAATGAATACCGTCAGAAAACTGAAGGTAAATGCATGTGGCATTAAATATCTTTTTGGTAAGCAGAACCCAACTTATATTTTAGTTAAAATTCTTTCTTCTTGAACAGTCTGTCTACTGTCTACTGACAATCCTTCTTTTTCTGATTTTCAAAATCAATGTATTTACATTATATGTAGGGTCTTATACTGTTAGCAATACTTGCATTAATTCATGATTACTGGGAATACATTTTCCTGATTTACAATGCATTTCTATAGTAAAATCATTTATAATGCATTTCTGTATTTAAATATGTCCACTGTTTTCTGTAAAGGATCCATATATGGATTTCGATTATAGTGATAACGGTTTGCTACTCTCACAGTGACATTTGTATTAATTCCTGATCAATGACAATTATTTTCTTCCTGGTTCTCATTGCATTTTCATAATAAAAAATAATTATAATGGCCCGATTCTTCTGCTATATAAGTAGAGATTCTTGATAAAATCAAAAGAAAAATCCGCATTATTATTGGCCATGATCTGGCAGCTCGCCTTCAGTCATTTTTAGCAGCCGTAATGTAGCTCCCCTGTGTCTTTTCTATAAATATTTTCATGGGAATTGTTCCGATGAACTTTCCTCTATGGTACCGAGACTTTATGAATTTAAGCGCAGTAGAGGGAAACAAGAAAGGGAATGTAAAACTGTTACGTGATAACTGTGCTTCTCTATGGCAGTGAGTGCTTGACAATATCCTCAATGGCTTGAAGCAACAGAAATGTGGTTCAAGAGAATGATGCTGAGGATACCATAGACCGAAGATTTAGAGAAAATGGAAACATAAAGGAAACGTATACTTAACATCAGGAAGAGACAGTTGAAATTTCTAGGGCATATAATGAGGAAAGATGGCTTGGAAAATCTGATACTCACAGGACAGATTGGAGGCGAGAGGGACAAAGGAAAACACTGCAAAACATTCTTGACGAGCTTGACAAAATGGATGATGGAAAAGGGTTGAGAAATAAAGAAGAAAACAGTCGTAATTGTTAAACTCCAAGTATCAATTTAAACTTATCAATTTAGAGTCCTGCAAACTTCCAACAGAAAGAACAAATACGAAATAAAACCACGGCAACTAAAATTTGAGAGATCTTCAGGCCATTTTCAAACTTTATCTTACGTCGCTCGCATTTTACGCCTTAAATACGAAGAATAGGCAGATTTATTTTTGTTGGCCCGGATGCATGTATCATCCGGGTTATTTATCAGCTGTGGATTAACATACTTAGTGAGCTTGAGTAAATGGATGGCGGAACAGGGTTTAGGAGAAATAACAGAAAGACAAAATTTATTAAAAACTAAGAAAGACAGGAGAGCCATGATAGGCTACTTCCTAGGAGCGAGGGCACGGTACATAAAGAAAACTCGATTGGCGACAAGTCTTATTATTTTACAGATAAAATGGTTAGATGTAACCGTAAGTTCTACTCTGATAGTTTCTTCTATCGCACTTCTCGTTTGTAGAACTCTCTTCCGGTTTCTTGCTTCCCAGTCAACTTTGATCTTTAAAAAATTAAATGTAATGTCAATCGTTATCTTCTCTCTTCTTTTATTGTCCTCTCTTCTTAATATTATTTTTTCTCATGTTTTCTAACAATCAGTAATCTCTTGCGTCTTAGTGGCTTTATTGCTTTGTTTGGGATGAAATGATTAAATTTCTTTTGCATAATACATATCTGGCCACAGATAATACCCCACAAGATTGGGGAGACATGATAGCCTACGTTTTGAAAGTCAACTTGGGTATGACAATAGATGGCATCCGGCAGCAAGGCCTCTGATTTGAAAATTTTGAGGAGTATGGGACCACCTCTTAATTACTGCTGTTCCCAGGACCACCTTGACCCGAAGTGGTAATGCCTATTAGGGTCCCAGCTATGGGCAAATAACCCCCAAACTAGGGTCATAGCTCTATGAAAGTATAGATTTTTATACTAAAAATACCAGCAATCCATTTTCATAGCAAAAAAAATACCAGCAATACATTTATGAAAAAAAATTAACAAGTCTCCCAAGAAAATTACATTTCCTCATTAAATTGCCCATCAGGAGTTGATATGCCGTTATATACGAGCTACTTTCATTGGTAACCCAGCTGCATGTATTTAAGCGAGCTATTAGGCAGGCATCTCAGTCCCACCCTTTCACTATCGAAACAGTTAAATGCAACCGCCTCTTTTACTCCAACAGCTTCTTCTCTCACACTTCCCGACAGTAGAACTCCCTTCCTCTTATTTGCTTCCCTGATAGCTATAATCTTCAAAAATTTAAATGTAATGTCAATCGATATTTCTGATGCCTTTATCTTAATCGCCGTCCTTCTCCTTATCCTTTCCTCAAACACTTCTCCTGACTCTTACTTTCATTCTCTGTAACCTCTTGCGTGCTAGTGGAACTCCCGCTTTGCTTTGCTTTGCTTAAAAAAAAATATACATAAACAAACTAAAAAAGAAAAGACATGACGTTTAAAAAAATGACTGAGATCAGTTGGTTAAAAGATTCTCAGAGTAAAAGCAGATTTAGCGAATAAAAAATAAAATTATCTTTATTAAAGAACGCAAAATAAATGTGTTTGTTTTGATGGTTTAAAGATAATTGCATATCTGTATTTATGGACAATAGGCAGTCAAGAAAATATGGCGCGCGCAGCTGAAAAGTGGAACAATCGTGAAAGAGAGATAATGAGGTTATAAATTTATAAAAATCATTCTTTAGAATTGAAATAAAGAGGAAATAAAGGCGATCTATATTGTATAAAAATGCGCACTCAGACATAGACACACGGACAAACAGAGAGAAGCGCACGGTAACAAACTCACACTCATAAATGTTTTTGTATGTATCCGTAAGTGTTCTGTTGCACTCCTCTTATACAAACTTGAGAAGCAAGCGAAAAAGAAATGCTTCCGTATCTCATTAATTTTATCCGAGCATTAATGCAATTAAATCGTTATTTCATTAATTTCTTGATAAATGCTGTTAAAAAGCAGATCCTTACACAGTCGGAAGGAAAAAAAAATCGTGTTTCCCTTTTCATCGTTAGCGACAACTTACATCGTGCAAGTGATGGATAAAACACCGGCTTATTTTTCATTCTACACACAGAGGCAGTGCTTTTGCAGAGAAGGTGTTTGCATGCAGTTTTAGGTCGAGGAACCGATATTTCGATTAGTAGAAGAGGCGCATGTTTCAGCAGCCTCATGTCGTAAATTGATTTTTACCTGTCATCCAACTAAATCAATACGGATTCGAATAATTTAAACATATTTTTGCATGGAAATATTTTATGAGATGGATTCTCATATTACCTTTACTTGTATGTATGTGTGCGCGTGTGCGCGTGTGTGCGTAACATTAAAATGTAATTGTGTTTGTTTTCTTGAAATTGTTTCTTGAGATATTTCCATCGTAATTAAATACTGACTTTTTTTCGTAAAAGTGAAGTTCACATGCACTTTATTCGAACAGTAAAACTATCACTTAACGGAACAGACGCACAAACACACACACATACGCATAATAGCTCTGTTTAACTACATTAAGCCCTGTTTTGTTTACACCCAAAATTAAATATATATTTGCTCATCTGTATGCGTACATAATTGTATACGGTTGCTCATATCTCTTTATTTTGCTCATTTTCACATTTAGATCGATCTATCTATCTATCTACATATATATATATCACTCAACGTAAAGTCTATAAAAACATACACAGACACACAAGTATATATTTTTCATTCATACATCCATACAAACATGCATATCACACAACAGACCACTCATAGATACAAACATACACATACGCATCTATCTATCTATCTATCACATTCTGTTCATAGCTATCTATGTTTGCGTACGGATGCATAAATTCGTATATATATATTAAAGACATTTTTATGTTTAACGTTCTTTTTATAGATACAAGTATTTAAGTAAATGCTCTGTTTATAATAAACAGTATTAAATAACATTTACCGGACTGAATGTCCGAGAAATTTATCTATTTTTTTTATTTTTGTATCTATAAAAAGAACGTTAAACATAAAAATGTCTTTAATAAATAAATTGTCGGACTTTGTCCATTTCGTAATATATATATATATATATATATATATATATATATATATATATATATGCCTGTATGTATATATATGTATTATTGTGCGTATTCCGTTGAATGTTGATTTTGTAATACAAAGAAAATACTTGGGGTCTGCCTTTACGGGAAAAAGACAATAGTTAAGGACAATGGAAATATCTTGAGAAACCATTTACTAAGATTTCAAAAAGAAAATAATATTATTACAAACTTTATATATATATATATATATATATATATATATATATATATATATATATATATTCGACTCTCCCGTCGAATTCGACGTATGAGGGTCAAGCAGATGAATTCCTAGGGTCCGACACTAGCACATGAGATCTGATTATAGTGGTTATGGTTTTGCGCAGAACCATCCACATTTTTTTGAAGGGCCGAATACAGATACCTGGTGCATTAAGTCTCCAAAGTTTGTCCTTCCCCTAGACCAGTTGGCATCCAAGGCTATAGAACCCAGTCTTTCTTGCTACTAGGGAGAAGAAGAGGATTCCTACCATTTTCACAATGTAATGGATTTGACTGGAATTATATATATAAAAGGCACGGTGGAAAGCTGCTATATATATATATATATATATATATATATATATATATATATATATATATATATATATATATATATATATAAATGGAGGCAAAACAATACAAAAGTCATAAGATAAAAGCCAGTTGACTTTGCTATAGAGTAAAATAAGGCGTGTCCTTGCAACTAGGGATAAACTGGCTGTAAATGATACAAAAACAACTTTTTTTGGTGCTCTTTCCAAGAAAATAACTCACGCGATATGGTTTGAAAGAATTCTATGTTACCCATTGATCTACAATATAGAGTAATGATTAGCGTGCATATCAAAGATTATAATTAGTGAATCTCTTATTGGAATAATATAAAATTACGGTTTCAGTTGAATCTTTTCCTTCAAACGCCGATAAATCATGTTTAAAACAAGAAAAAATTATCAAGTAAATACACTGAGACATTATATCAGTCAATGTTGTCACAATAGAATTGGTTGTAACCAACTGAAGTTTGAAAAATCTTTAATATAAACTTATATTTATAAGTAAATTCTATTGTCCGTTCGAGGTTGTTTAATTTAGTTTAATTACAAGATCTGGACATTTTATTTCAGCGGGATAAATTCACTCAGTTATGTGCCATGCGTGATACACGCTTAGGCGATCATGTATCTTTCAATACATGACTGACGAGGCAAATTTTTGCCATTTCTTTCTGTGATAGACCAATTGCTTGTCCTGTATTTACCCATAGCTAGGGGTTGGAGAAGAAGAGGATTGTTACCATACCATGATTATTAGCACGTAAATGAATGTAATGGATTCGACTGGAATTTGAAGTCGGCTCTCCGATTCCTCAATCCGAGCCGCTATCCATTACTCCACCATTACTTTTTGGGAGTAAATTAATATATCAATATTTTGGCAATATGTTGATTGTTTAGGTAAAATATTTTAGAGGGGACCAATTTCTATATTTCTAAGACAAGATGATATTTATTACCGTGTTTTACAGAAAACGTGACACAAGGTCAAAAGGGGGAATGGATAAGGCTGGTTATTATCTGTCTTCCTATTTAAACTTAGCTAGCCACAATTACTGAACCAAACAGCTTCCCTTGTTTCTTTCTTTGATTTTCTCACTGAAACCAAGTAGTGTCTTTTTCCTCACTTTCCACGCGATCAAAACGGAATAGTCCCTTATTTATGATGTATTGGCAAGGCGTATCGGTCGTGTGAACTAACGAAGGTAAATTCGGATTACGATGGGACTGCATCTTAGCAGTGTTTTAGCTTGTCTTTTCTTAGAATTCTTAGACAATGCTCCTTTCCAAAATATTTTGTTTAAACAACATATTTCCAATCTATTCATGATAATATATTAATATATCCACGAAAAACAACATACCTGACCGTGTAAAATTATATAATTAATACAACGGGAATTTCAACTGATAAGTTTTTTATAAGAAATATTTACAATAGATGATGCGGTCGTGTGAAAATTTATTATGCAACATTGTGTGGTGATTCGGGAACTCGACGTTGTGTAATGGTTAACAAGCTTGTCTCGCTAAAATAATTAAGACTGAATAGTGAGTTCGATCCTCACTTAGTGCCCCATACTTTCGGCCTATATCTCACATCTAAGCTACGCTTAGAAAAATCCCCATTGTGTGATGATTCGTTAATTTCAAATACAGGAAGATGCCATAAGCACTTCGACGTGGTGTCTGGTTAACAAACTTGTCGCGTTAGATCCATTACGACTGAATAGTGAATTCGATCCTCACTAGGTGCTCCATACCTTTGATCTTGTGCCACATCTACATCACGCTTATTAAATCACTTGAGCACCTCGACGTGATGTAATGATTAGGTACCCTATCTCGTACCATATCTGGGTAAGGAGTTTGATTCTCACTAGGTGCTCCATAGTTTCGGTCTTGTGCCACACCTAGTAAATCGCTATATAAAGATGTCTTTGTAAAGAAAAGATAGAACCTCAAAAGAGATATATTATATTGGAATGTTATCTCATTATGGGATAAGAGCGTTAAAAACAGACATCACAGAACAACAACAACAAAAAGAATTATTTAAAGACATTAGCAAGGAAGAAGGTATTAAAAATGTCGGAGAAAGAGAATTAGGAAAAATTAAAAGGTAAATAAGAAAAAGTATATTGAGAATATATAATAATATAATAAAGAAATACGTTGTGTCATAATTAATTTCTGTTTCCGAACCAATTGTTGTGACGAATGTGTCACTAATTATCGGCGGAAGCTGAAAATACATTTTTCATTTTGAATTTATTTTTGCACGATATTAGCGGCGTACAAGGCAGATTAAAGCAAACAAATGTTGTCCTTTTCTATAACAACGCCAGGTCGCATACTGAAAGAATAAAAAAAGAAAAATATTTTGCTACTCAGTTGGTCTGTTCTATCCCCCCCCACACGCCCTATTCACCTTGACCTTGCACCAAACTTTCTCGATCGCTGCAAAACGTTTTGACAGGGGAAAGTTTCTCTAATTAAAACCTTTTTCACATCAAAACTTGCAGACTATTACGTCATTGAAAAGTTGTCTGATAAACGGCAACAAATCTTTGCAAAAAATTGATTCGTTTTGTACGGTTTATCAACCCTTTACAAGTTATTTAAAGCCAGAAAATAATTTTAGATTATAAGAATATTTTTTGGAGATAATAATGGGTTAGTGATACAAGTCTTACTAATTAATTCATAGCTGGGGAGGAGAAGAGGTGGATTCATGCCTTTCACAAGGGTATTTGCATGCAAATGAATATAACGAACCTAACAGGAATTGAAACACGGCTCTCAGATTTAAAATTCCTCGACATTATCCATTACCCAAATCTCATATCCCAGCTTACAGCACCTGTTATTCCGGACCGATCACCCATCTAGATACTGACCAGGCTTAACTTCTGTGGCTGTGAGCATAAATAATTGAATAAAATCCAATTACACTTTATTCTTTTATTAAAGAATTAAGTCGATAAACAAAAACGGAGATTTTTTATAATTTAACCGAATATTTTAACAAGATGGCGTCGAAAATGTAAACAGAGAAAACATGCAGAATATCAAGAATATTGGCTAAAGACAAAATTAAACTTCTTTTTTTTTTAAATGTTTATTCATTCAAAGTTCTTCTCAAACTATTTGATGTGGTGTACCGGCAGATTTTTTTTCTCCTTAACGTGCGATGGACCGGCAAGCAAAGCTTTCCAATTCAGCTGGAACGTTTGGGGAGTGTTGTGTCTTCCGACCCCATTTTTTTTTTAGACGTGTCCTATTTCAGGGTCATTTTGAGACTAGCTGTACTAAACAAGAGGACATCATGTCTTATTCATTCTAACGACAATCATCATTGATATAACAAGTCTTAGCAGTGCGGCAGGGACCAGTACTATTAAGTTGGTGCAAAAATAATGTTGTTTTCTCACATAGTAACATATGTGAGAAAACGACATTATTTTTGCACCAACCTAATATATTTGTAACGTCTCTCTCTCTCTCTCTCTCTCTATATATATATATATATATATATATATATATATATATATATATATATATATATATATAATACGCTGCATAAGTGTCCCCCAAGTTTTTTTTTTTTTTTTTTTTTTTTAGATATGTCCTATTCCAGCATCATTTTGAGACGATCTGTACTAAACATGAGGATATGTTGTCTTATTCATTCTAAGGCCAATCATCATTGACGTAAAAATTCTTCACAGGGCTGCACTAACATATTTGTGCTATATAATTATGTAGCAACGATGTGAAAAAATATTATTTGAACATTCGAAGTATTATTCATTTATACCAAAAAAATATAATGAATCTAATAAAAGTTGCATTAGTTTTTATTTTATATTGATTTTATAAAAATATATGTCAATGAAAATAGCGTTTTGTTATTCCTAGGTATGCTTCCCATACAGTCACACGCAACATCATCAACATGATGTTGTCATTGGTATTTCAGTTCACTGGTTTGCTGTTCATTATATCTCATTCGTTAGTTGTATAGCAATGACTTTTAAACATGAGAGAGTAAATGAAAAGTGTAACTAATAAATATAAAACTAAAATGAAAATATTAAAAAAAGAAACAGAGTCAGTTATCCCGGCAGTCTCCTGTAGCATGGAATGTTACTACTGTTTCTTTGAAACTCTCCACACTTTGAGTAGTCCTGTTTTAGAGAACGTCTTTTATCTTCCATCAGCATGGCTGATGAAAACCTCTAAGATACTAACACACTGCGCCTTTTGGGTTTAAAGTTTCTCACTGCTCTGAAGCGGAACGACTGTATTGAATCTACTACTTGGTCTGCTGCAAAGCATGTTGATTCACTGTGTCGTAGTAGACAATTTTTCTTGTGCTTTTATAAATTTATGAATTTTCCATGCATTGAATATTGGTTTCACTTTTGGTTTGGTGCTTCTGTTATGTATTAAGAGATTCTTGATAAAACCCATCGAAGTATCCGTTATCGACCTTGACCTGTCATCTGGATTTCAGTCACTTTCCTATCGACGACGTATTGTAGATTCCCTCTACCATTTTTTAAATAAATATTTTCATGGCAGTTGTTCTAATGACTTCTTCTATTTCGTAGCTCGACTTTTTGAATTTAAATCTAGTAATACATTGGCACCGAGACTGTTGAGGTGGCTAAGTGTAAATTATTGTAACTTATTGTCCAAGAAGTTTTTTGATTAGTGTAGACTACAACCAATAATGTTTTAGCTGAAGAGTATATTCATACAGAACAATACTTATTTCGATTGGGCAAGTCTGACTTTTAGCCAACCTCCCAAATAAAAATAAATAAAAACAAAGAAATATTCCAAGAAACTACGGTGCGATTTCTTCAGACATTAATCCAATAGAAAATGTGTGGACCTACAGTGTAACCCGGATATAAGAGAGTTGCCGTGACCGGAGAAGAAGTCTCTTATATCCGGGTTTGGTCTATTTTGTTTAGGCAAGTATGGCTCTAATTTGGGACCAGATAAAATCTCTCTTATATCCGGGTTTCTCTTATATCAGGGTCTCTTATATCCGGGTTACACTGTATTTGTAAATTCGAATGATAAATCGGAGAGCATAGTTCGAATTCCAGCCGAGTTCGTTACATCCACTTACGCTCAAATACCCTTGGGAATTGTATAAATCCATCTATTCTCCCAATTATGGGCTAAATATTAGGACAGACTGGGTTTTATATACTTTGTTAGCAACTATTCTGGAGATGGGGTCTAGATAAAATCTCCCACCAAGCCTGAGCCATCTGTGGGGATTCATTAGCCGATGAAAACTGAAATTCTTCGGTCGTGTTAGTTGCATACCTTGCCGCAGGCGGAGAGGAACTTTTCTTTTTAGTTACATGAGGTGTTTTGTTACTCCTAAATTTTTAAAGTACTCGTAATTCCTAATTGGCAGCTTGTTTCGTTTGCACCCTGCACCTATCCTCCTGGCTCGGTGAAGGTGTGTCACTCTTGGCGTGGTACAGTTGTAGCCTTAGTTGTCGTAAGAGGCAGACGCTAAGGGACTATCCATTTTCGGAAATCCTAGATGACTTATGCAGGGATAAGAGAGATGTAGAGCAAAATAAAGAAATATTCTAGCAAACGAAAAGAAAAGAAAACAATTGGGAATTAACAAAACAAAATGCTGCAAATATATTTTTAAATTTGAAACAACAGAAAAGTTTACAAAATCAATGAATGAAGGGTTTTTGTAGGTTATGACATGTCAAGAAATTCATATTAACAATTAAATCAATAATAATAAACAATAAAATGATGTTATATTTTGCTAATGAAATATATGTTCTTGCATACTATATCCTTTTATGAATAATAATTTAAGCCGGACATTGTCTGATCAAATGTGATACACTCGTTACAGTCATTATCAATATCACTAATAAGGATCGTTATTATAACATCAACAGCTGAGTAGGCATGACTGAGTAATGGATAGCGGTTCGGACTGAGGAATCGGAGAGCCGAGTTCGAATTCTGGTCGAATTCATTGTGCATATATATATATATAGAAGTTTATCATTTGATTCCTCTTTTTTGTCGGGTTCCTTCTAAATTCTTTTCATTCTTTTTCACTCGGAGTAGCCGCTTGCACCATAGTTGCATTATCGCTGTACTTGGGGTGAAATGTTTAATATATATATATATATATATATATATATATATATATATATATGTCTGTGTGTGTGTTTAAACATTCAGATATAAATAAAATTATATATATATATATATATATATATATATATATATATATATATATATATATATACACACTCAGAGGCAACAGACTATTTCATGCTAAATGCAATCATCAGGCTCTGAGTTTTGACTTCAATGTTGACTTTTATACTTACATACGCCCTATCTCTGATATTGAGCCCTTTATCCCATAAATATAGCATACCTTAAAAATATATATATTTCTTTATATATATATATATATATATATATATATATATATATATATATATATATATATATATATATATATATATATATATATATTATAATAATATTTTTTGTTTAAAAAAAATATTATTATAATATAAGCTCTACTTCTGTATGGAGCACTGTCTTCTTAAAAATAAAAACAAAAATACTAAGGAACCCCGGATTATGCACCCAACGTGTTCTTTTCTATTTTCTGCATACCTGCACAAGGATATATATATATATATATATATATATATATATATATATATATATATATATATATATATATATATATACTAGAATAAATCCTAAGGAGCCAGGCAAACATATCTAGGTTTCACCTAAACTGATCTTCAGGGTAAATCTTCAGCCCGTTAAACGTTATTTTAATGGATACCCATATTTGAGTAGGCGCTTTGTTTATTTTTTAAACAGTAAATTTATTTTAGTCTACCTTGCTGAACATTCGAATTCAAAACATGTTATTAAAGGAAAATGCGTCGAATATTCAATAACTTTCAGTATTTATATTTTCATGATAAAATATGCGCCGCTATGTCGTTATCAAAATTGATCTGGATGATGAGAGGTCATTGTTTAGTCGGGCAGTAAATGTCCTTTAATCTTTGATATTGGTCATAAGCAGAGCTAAGCCTGTGGCAAAATATGGCGATAAACGGAACCAGAAGATGCCACCAAAGGAAACTAGAAATCCATTTCCGATTCATCGGATTAAAAAAATAAAATTGTCCATCTACTTTATCTTAATGACATGTGAGAAGTTTTTAATGTATAATTCAAATGGTTAGGTTTATCAGATCACATACTACTGTTTGATCTAACAAAGATCAAGTCGGATCTTTAAAGAGCTTCATGCCAAAGTTCTCACTAATGGACGGTAATTTTTCTCACATTTTCTTGCGTATCTTGGACTTCACTAGTATAAATACAAATACAGTATAAATCTATATATAGAGTAAACGTACAGTGAAAATAATGAGACAAAGTGGAAAAGAGATAAACGACGCGTTTCGTCAAGAGCATCTGGTCTTTCTCTTCCTCTCTCTCTCTCTCTGACTCCTTCATAATGAAAGAAAGACAAAACTGTATGCAAGGAAAAATTCGTTGGGATATTTGAGGGTAAGTGGAGCGCCATGTTTCAAAATAGCTTATCACGTCCATGGGCAGATTGAAAAGAGTGTCTGTCTGACTGTTACATATATATATATATATATATATATATATATATAGAGAGAGAGAGAGAGAGAGAGAGAGAGAGATAGAGAGATAGATAGATAGATAGATAGATAGATAGATAGATAGTTGAATAAAGGTGCAGTATAAGTATGTTGTATAACTCTCTATTCATTTGATATAAAGCTCATGGAAATATGTTGGCTAGGCGAATTTACTCATATCAGATCATATAAAAGGTAGATTAAAAGATCAAGTATTATTATTTTTATTATTATTATTATTATTATTATTATTATTATTATTATTATTATTATTATTGTGCCTGTCCATCCCTTTGTTAGTTAGTACAACTGTTACACCTCGCCAATACCAAATAAATAATGGACTATTCCGTTTTGAGTGCGTGGAAAAAAATGACACTACTTGGTTTCAGTGAGAAAAGGAATGAATGAAAGAAAAAAGAATAAAAGAAAAAAAATGGAAGATAAAAGTGTTTAACGTCTCCAGTCAAGGCCTTATAAATTACCTCATGGACTATTCCGTTTCACGTAGAAGTTGGGGGAACACTACTTGGTTTCACTGAGAGAAAAAATAAAAGGAAGATAAAAGTGTTTAACGTTTGCTGCCAATACCTCATAAACAATAAACTATTCAGTTTTGATCCGGTGGCAAGAGGGTAAAAGATACTACTTGATTTCACTGAGAAAACGAAAGAAAGAAAAAGAAGATAGAAGTGTTTAATAGTTGTTTCGATGAAATGGAAAAAAGTTTCATATCTTATCATTTGTACCCCCTTACTTCTTAAAATAACGACCAGCATTCATATTGATGATTGTTATTGCACTATTTTGTTAAAATTGTTAAGCTCAAATATTTAACGACGCCAGAAGGGAATTTCTACGGATATTTATTGTTGTCGAACTTGCCATTAGCTTAGTCAATCATTAACTTAAGAATTAAGATTCAACGGATATTGAAATAAGAAAACCGTGAAATTTTCCCGGGTTAAAACGAATTATTATTAAACAAACAAAATGATTGATGTAATTCTTTCAATAATTTTCAACACTGAGAGCAAGATTTAAAAAAAGAAAAAGAATTGTTATTATCATTATTTTCTTTGATTTCTGTTGTATACACATTTCCTCCCAGGTCCCAACCAGAGACATAAGACCAGGAACGTCATCATGACATTTTCACTTGACATTTTTGTAAAAAAGTAAAAATAAACATAAAATAACCTAGGATCATACACGTTTTACATTAAAGCCATTCGTAAGATGTGAGCTGTACTAGTGCGGACATTTCTTTTTGTCTATATTTCTGAGATGAGGTATTATGTACATTATTTACATTATTCGAACTATTGTCCTCATCTTTGTTGCCATATTTATTACAACGTTTTGGCCGTTGTACGATCCGACCTTCTTCAGGTGGTTGGAATGCCTAACTGAATCATTTGTTTCGCTCGGTAGAGGTAGATATATATATATATATATATATATATATATATATATATATATATATATGTAAGGAAAAAAGAAAAGCTTTTCTTAGCCGTCGCATTTCGTCTTCAGGTGGACTTTATCAAGACTAGTCAAATGTAAGGATTTCATTTTGCAACAATATTTATGAGCAGAAGCAAAACTGTCGTTAACTTTTCAGAAATTTAAATTTAAGAGAGCTCATAAATATATCTGGGCTAACTGAAAATCAAGATAAGTTATGGAAGACGCTAGGTGATGTAATTTAATGTCTAATAAAAAAAGTTAGTTAA